>VDFB02141553.1:0-26855 GCA_007258455.2 Sequoia sempervirens
AAATTTGGAAGCATAGACAATGCAAGCAAACTATTTCAAAAAATTCCTCAAAGAAATGTGATATCATGAAATGTTGTGATTAAAGGATATGTTCAAAATGGGTGTTTCTGAAAATCCCTTATAAAATTTTAAGAAAATGCAACTAGTGGGTGTAAAGCCCAACTCCTCAACCTTTGAAAGTGTCCTTCCTGCCTGTGTGAATTGGAGCTTTCGATGAGGATATGCACATCCATCAAAAGCATATTCGGAAGTGGATTTTTATCAAATATTGTAGTTGCAAGTTCCACTTCAAATCGCCAAAGCCTTCACAAAACCTTATGCACAACCACTGAAAAACTGCATGGTTGTTGTTGGGCCTTCACGGTGATGTGAGGTGCTTACCCCACATCACCACAAAGGCCCAACAACAACCGTGTGGTGTTGCGGTGGTCTTCTACACAACTCCTTCAATATAGTCACATCCTTTGTGTTCCAAGCATGAAGATATAAATAGATAATCTTTGATTGAATATCATTCAACTATATTTTTTCAACTCAATAGAATATCAAACTAGTCCATCAAAATGTTATAGGCTTATCCAAATCATTGAGACAATAATGATACATAACATGATATCTTTGCTCAAAGCATCGATATAGTGATGGGACATTATTCCTTGTCTCTATCTCACAAATTTTATCTATTGCATGCCATGCATGGAGTTGTTAGTTATATTGCATAAGATCATACCCTCTAAATTTCTATTTTCTATATTTCATACATTTAAAATCTTCTTCTACTATCATACCTCTCACTAACACTCTTATTTTTTTGACATTGTTATCCTACTACCTCTGCATAAGAGCTCCATTTGAAGGCATCTTGACTACATATTATGCACAACAAAAATTTACAAGTGCAACAAGAAATTTGTAAGACAAAATATGAATTCACTAAAAAATTACCATCTAAGCAACATAATATCTTCAAATGAAGGAGCATTGTAACTATCACTGAGAAAACATTGTGTAGGCATTGTTAGCACTAAGAAATGAAGAAGATAACACATTGAATTAGGTGACTGAGATCACTTAAAGGAATATCATTGTTAGAGATTTGCAAACTGTGAATTGTCCTTTATCCTATAGGACTGAGAAAGGAAGAACACTATCAAAAAGTGATTGAATCATAACAATCCAAAAACAATGAAATTTATTGTAAAATGGTGACAAATATCTTTCCTCTGAGTCATTTGCACATGGTGATTGAGAACACGGTGATAAAGAAGTAAAAGAGCACTAGATCATGGCACTGCAAAATGGTCATGAGTTATGCAATGAACTTCATTGTTCTTTTGATCAAAAAGGAGATCAAGATAATAACCAACATGTACTAATGTGCACAAAGAATGTTCATGGAGGAGTGCAAAATTCCTTACAAAGCAATTGGCACAACATTGTTTGAGGTGAATTGCACCTGCTATTTTATGTTGATATGGATATGTTCTAACATGTAGTTAATTGTTGTAGCCTAACATATAGGCTAAATAGTTGTTCATATACCATTGTTTCTAATTCAAAATTGCTATACCTTATTCTAGGAGCAAATCATAGGGGGATTCTATACATAAGACACCATTGTTTCAAATTCAAAATTTTTGACTCTTTCACAATTGTTTGCTTCATTTATTTGATCTAAGATAACCTATTGTATAGAATATGCTCTCAAAATCATAGTAAAATCCTTTATTCTAGGAATACTATTTAGAATCTTCCCATCATAATAATGAACAAAAGCATCAGTCATTAACCTAAATTTTGCAAGAGTTTCATCAAGTTCTACTTTTCCGCTCTCTTTTCCATTCTAAATTTTATTCCTAATGAATCCATGAAGAACTTCCTCATCTTGTAGACCCTATTGTTATCCATAACTTTACCAGATGTCAAGGATAACTTCAATTTTTTACCCAAGAAACAATTGACAAAATTCAGCCTTACCAGATACAATGTGTTGAAAAGCTCTTTGAAGTTATTCTAGAAAAGAGTTCCTAAGAGTATAATGCACAGTTTTGAATTAACCTTTTTCCATGAGTTCCATATCTTTGATCAACTATTTTGATCTTGATGACCTTCATCAAGAACAAGTAGCCCTGGGCTCTCTAATTTTTTTTTTCCAATATGCTTAACCTCTTCGCGAAGGCTCACATTTGTTTCACAAGTTAGGTATACAAAAAGACTGTAGCCAATAACAAGAACACTTTTTCTTCTATGACACTCACAAAGCATCACCAAATGCCTCAAATTTTTCAAAAAATTTCACATGATCTGGTTGGTCTTAGCCAGTTTTATAATCTCTTCATATTCACAGTTTGAATGAATTTCATTCCAAAAGGTCCTTGATCTATTTAGCATGTAAACTAGAATATCAATACTCCACTTCTTGAACTCTCTTTTAGAAGTGGATTATTGACATTCCAGTTTAAATGCTAAATAGATCAAGGACCTTTTGGAATGAAATCCATTCAAGCTGTGAATATGAAGATATTTTAAAACTAGCTAAGAGCAACCAGATCATGGGAAAAAAAATGAAAAATTTGAGCCATTTGGTGATGCTTCGTGAGTGGTGTTAGCTCTCAAATCTACACCCTTGCTAAGTTGCAAAACTTAGCAATTGGAGTAACATGGAACACACCTAGGTTGTGGGTCACCTAAACTTGGAGTGGACCTCCAGATAAGGCTGGCTCCTAAATGGTGTCACCAAAACTACTGCTAAACTAATGCTTTTCTGAGGAAAGAGTAAGAAGGAAACATGAAATTGAAACTAACTGAAAGATTTTAAAAGGTGATGCACTAAAATACTAACTAAGACTTGTAAATATAGTTTACATACACAGGTTATCAACTATAAGCTCGATGAACACAACTCAATATTGATATGTCTTGCATCAGTATTTTATGAGAAAGCTATAATGCACACTCCAAGAAGGAAAGAAAATATTTCACAACTTGAAATACCTACAACACAAAACAACTTACAACCTAAAACTACATATACTTTCTGTTTAAAGATGCCACTAATGAGACACAAAACTAGGAATGATAAAATTCACAAGTAGTTGCATCAAATAATCCAAATACATACAATGAAACAAAAAATTGAGAAGGTCAAACTGCTTATCTCCATTAATCATCAAGGTATGAACTGCTATACAAGTCTATAAAAGAGTTAAAATACTATCTCTTGCTGAAAGAAAACTCCAAAAGTGAGTTACCATACTACTGGAAAAGAAAGAACTGACTTCCAAACTCATGTTTGAAGTTACTTATGCTTTTTTGAAACCTGCCCCACACATATCCTTCTAGAAGCCTCTTGGTCGTATGCAATAGAAAAACCCTAAAAATAGCCCCCAAAACCTCTCCAAAATGTCTCCAAAGTGAAAAAAAATTCAAGAAATGACTTTACCCACATTAAAAGCATGAGAAAATGCTCCAAGATGCTCTCATTCCCTCCAAAAACCTAGTCAAAGAAAACCTCACACTTTCCACATGTTGGTCAATATTCCTCCAACTTCCCTCTATGCTTGGAACCACTCATTATTAACCCTCAATTACAACCATTTGACTCAATCTTAAAAATCAATGCCTCTTTTCTTGCATTAATATGACAAGTATTAAAGTGATTTATAATCCATCACTTAATAATGCCTTTACATTTTCAAACCAGTTTATAACTTGAGAAAAACATAGGGTCAACCATTCTTAGCTTGACTTAACATTGTTTGAGGTTATGCAATTAGCAAAAATTTTCAAATATATTACATGGGAATTAATTTGAAAATAATATTGAAAACAAAGGCAAAAAATGCCCTTTTGGAGGCCAACTAACTTAGGGTAAATGAAAACCCTAAGTGAAAGCCACAACATATTTGCATTTCACATTTCATTTTCTTACTTTACCATTCGAGAGTCTTCAATCCGTTGAGGATACTTTTGTTTTGGGGATGCATCTGGAGGTTATTCTATGAGATTCACACTAAGAGCCATCTGGAAATATGCACAGGTGATCCTTTATTAGCATAAAATGTTATGGTTTTCCTCTATCATGGAAAAACTTTCCTTTTTCTATTCTATTGTGAAAAAAAATGGTGCAAATGTCTTCATTTTTTTCTACATATTTTCAATATTCTGAAACTTGTTTGTGGAAAAGCTTCACTCTTTATGTACCTCCTATTCCATGTGCAAAAGATGACATAGAAGCTCACTTTGTGTATGGAACTTGTATCCATCTATATGATTTTAATCAGGGCTTCAATCCTTTGGCTCTGCCTTAAAGATTTCAGAAGCTCCTTTTCATGGCTTTAATGTTTTGTCTCCTTCAGATCATGGCTCATTCTATTCTGGGTGTTTTTTTTTTTTAAATATGTATTCATGACTCTATCTTCAAAAAACTTGAGGGTTTATGCTTAAAACTCAACTATGGCTCCCTTGGGATTTTCCATGGTCGTGACTTGTTCTTTATGCAAGCTTTGTGTCTTGCAAACATTTCTATAGGGTTTGAAGTTATTGCATTCTGGGTTTGAAAAACCAATCTAGTTCGAGGGTTTCTAGCTTTTACTTGCTCTACTTTTGTGAATAAACCATGATAAGAATGTTCAAGATTATAATAAGAATGACTCCATGGGAGGGTAATTAGTTGAGAGAAGAGCTATCTTGATCAATTTCTCCACAAGAAAAAACTACCCTGTGAAGAAAAATGGTTTGCTAAATGATTCCATGTCATTGAAAAATACGGGTGTAACTCAAAGGCTCTATGCATTTTTTCCACTCCTTCATGAACACCACCTTTTCCACCCACTATTCCTTCTTATTGCCTGCTCACTACACTTTGGTTTTTGGTATCCCTTTAATTCACTATGAAAAATTTTAATCCTCTGCCATGACTCATGATTGTTTTCTTTTGTTCATTAGGTTGTCCACTAGTGTTTCAAGGTCACGGTGACATATTCACTCTCTTTGGCATTTATTTTAACATGTAACTCATTTACCCCTAAACTATTGATAAAAGCATATATATAAGTATGCAATTTTGCTTCATCTATCACTTAATAAAGCGTTAATCAAGACCCCTGTGATTGTTTCTTGAAAAATGCACTCAATGTCATCATTGTGACTATCTCCATGATTGAAATCACTGCTTCTTTATTCAACATTAAATAGGAATACTGCTTCTATTACTTTATTTTTTGTGTAGGCATTTCTTTTCAGTGTGCACTTAGTCACATATTTGCATTGACCATTCCTCTTGATACTCAATACTATCCTTTCAATGCAAAAAACCTCCCTCTCCTAATTCATGAATGTCTATTGTGAGATGAATAGTAAATGTAAATCTCACATTTAAATGCAAGAAAGTAACATGATGCATAACACTGGTTTCTTATAATCACTTTGCAACATTGTCTTTGATTTACATTTTCTCTTATTAGTTGACTTACCATGCACCTATTTACTTTCAAATGCAAAGATCATTAAAGAATTTAGTTGCATTATTGTGCTTTCATCTACATTGCATTCCTCTTTGAGACAACAAATACATTGTGGCCTTAACCATGCATTTTCTTGCTCACCTTTAGCTGCTCCATGTAACTCATGATATCTCTTGAAAGTAGTTGATAGCTCTTGCTGTCTCAAAAACATGATAATCTTGTACTTATGAATTTCAAATTACAAAACATCATGTATCTTTGCAAACGAATTTTGTACTATCTTCCTATTATTTAGGATTGACCTAAGGCCTCTCTTTGCATGTGACTAATACAATCTTAAAGTGTTATATATTCCTCCTAAATAGATGGTTAGATATATTGCAAGCGATATGAATTGTCTAACAGTAACCTTATAGTTTTACGTTATGTTATATCACTGTTATTTTACTTAATAAAGATGTATGTGCATGCAAATTATTGTATGAGATTCGAACTTATAAGATGAATCTAAAATAAGATAATTGTTGTGTTGTATTACATTGGAAGTGTAATTAGCTATGTAAATGATTCATGAATAAAGTTACAAAGATTCGATTTACAATTAATGTTGTTTATTAATATGTCTAACTGTGCTTGATTATGTTGTGCAGGAAATTAAATGAGTCGATGTGGGATTAACATTAAAGGTCGAGAAGATAACGGTGCTAGCATGAGAAGGGATAACCATCAAGTGCAAATCAAAAGACTTCTTGTTGAGGATATAAATTTATCTCCATCCGAGACCTAAAAGCAAGTAGAGTAAATGTATTGGAGGGCTAAGGAATCAAATATGCAAATAGGAGGATGGATAAATATTGGAATCAAATCAGATACATCTTTGGGAAGTTCTAAGTGTAGCCCTATTTGACTTAGAAGGGTTTGAGGTTTTATTATTGATTGGTTGATTATGTTTGAGTAGAATCCAATTGTAGGTCATGTGATGTGAGTTTGGTTGGGGTTGGAACCCTTGGTCAAGATCAAAACTCGTATGGATTCTTTTGTGGGTTTTAAAAAGGGATTATTGAGTCAATTTCCTTGGTTTTTGAACAAGAATAGACCCCTAGGACCTATACCTATGGGTTTGGAACCTTTTTGACATGTGAACTTGTCCTTGGAGTGTGAAAAGACCCCTCAAAAGTCCACATTCATGAATGTGACGAATTCAAAAAGTGTTGGGGCTTGGGAAAAGTGACTTGTCACTCTCAACTTCCCACTCCCCAAAAGTTCTTGGAATTGGCACAAGACTCACACATGTGTGAGCACTTGTGGGAAAGAGTGTAGGTTTGGAGGATTCCTATATATCTCAAGAAGATGGAAGATTTGGGCATTGCCCACTTCTCCTTTTGGAGAACTTGTGAAGTGAAGAAAAGAAGGAGAGAGTCAAGGATGGAAGAATAGGAGTTCAAAGGAAAGCAGCTTGTAGAGAGATAAGTCTTTTTCCATTTCTTATTCTTAGTATTGGTAGAGATAGCTTGATCTATGCATTGAATCATAAGTAAGATTGTTTAAGGGATATATTAGAGTAATGTGTTGTATAATGAGCAAGCTTGTTATAGCACTAAGCTCTCACCATTGAATTACAATGGTGTATAATGTATTTCTTGCTTGGGGGTATGGCTAGAGCCCACGAGGCTCCATGACGCCATTACGATAGGGTGGAGAGCAAGACCTTGTTCAAGAGTTTGTAATTCAATTATTTCCTCAAATATTGTGGTAATATTTTAAGTCAAAAAAAGAGAGAGAAAGATGGGTTTCATATTATTTTTTTTATGAAGAAATGAAAGGAGCAAGTCTTTGATATTTTGCATGAAAATCATATTTTTCTCCATCTTATTGTAATATTGCAACTTAAAAGATGAGTTTCATACTTTGTGTAATTAAGTGGAAAGAGCAAGTTCTTGTATATTGGTATGTTATTTATTCCATGGATATGTTTCATTTGTTATAGGGAAAGTTTGAGGAAATTATACCTTGTTGAGAAGAGGTGAAGTCTTACCATAAACATGTATTTAAAGAAGTGTTTCAACAAAGAGTTATCTTTAGTTGTTATTGGACATAAAATATTTGTATTGTAAATAGTTATATATTATTTATAGATTTAAATAAGAGTTAAGAGCATATTATTTAAAATGTGCAATTAAATAAGCATATGTTGTTTAAAACTTATAATATGCTATTTAAAAATTTTCAATCAATTATGTATCTACTATTCAAAACTTGGATTATATTATTTAAAATCTGTAATAAATTAAGTATGTATTTGTTGTTCAAAACTCAAAAAATATTGTTTAAAATTTGCAATTAACTAAGTAAGCATTTGTTGTTCAAAACTCAGACAATATTATTTAAAATCTGTAATTTTAGGCAGCAGATATAACCGCTATATTCATTGGTGGATAAAATTAAAAAAATATATATAATGGCACTACTCATGTAAGTAAAGTCTTCTAATGTATGTTTGAGCCTGGAGTTACAGTATGTGCCTGTGCAATGCACAGTGAGGTAAGTCTCAAAGAGATTCAGGTAAATAACTTAAAAATAAAAGAATAAAAGAAAAAAAAAAAATCTTCGCTCCCTCCTTGCGAGGTGTGGGATCCTATGGTATTAGCCGCTCCCTGTGAGGTAGAAAACCACCTTTCCTCCTATTCTCTTTGCTTGCCTCAACATTGTTATGTATTCATGAAGATAAGAAAATGGTATAGAGTGTTATAAAAGAGAGTTGCTACGTCCATGAGGATGGTCACAATGCCCTTTGAATGGGGCCTGAAATTTAACCACCATCTATTTAAAATACATTTGACACTGAGGAAGGAAATATTGTCGTCTCCTGTATGAGAAATATTTGCAGTATCTTTGAGTAAGGAACCATTACCCCTACTATTCAGGGTTATTAATATTGGTGCAATAATGAAAGTATTGGTGTGTGGTGATGTACTCTAGGCAAACTAATTAGATAGGGATGGTAGAATTGGATTCTTGTCACATCGGGTCATTATTGCTGGCTGTGGGAAGCAGTTCAAGTTAGTGTGTATTGAATAAGTCAGAACTTACTACTGCCGCCCTAACCAACTCGTGTACTCAATTCCTAGTGCTTGAGGAAGGGATAGCTAGAAAATTAAATTCTGCCAGGTAGGTTTGGCCGGCATGCTGTTTTGGGAGATGAATGAGTGGCTCGTAGCATTTGTACTTTCAAGCCTACTATCTTGGCGTCAGGAAAACAAAATAAAACATATAAAAATATATGCGATATTAATGAGCTTCGATTTGAACGCATTAATAGATCTTTGGTCAATTTGAAAAAAATGGACTGACATTAGGGAGAGGGCCCAATAGTCGCAAGGGTCCAATAGTCGCACCCAATCGCAAAATATAATACCCAACAGCTCAATATGAACGTCCAATAGTTGGGATTTGACTACCCATAATTAAACAAAAAGTATGCTTTGATCTAAAAAAGCAATCATCATGTGATACCACATCAACAATAACTACTCATGATGTAATGGAACTTGGTCCCCACTATTTTAAAATTTTCGACACCTTGAAAACCATGTGGCATCATATTTGATGATGTGGCCTTTGAAACCCTTGAAGGCGCTGCAGGAACCACAAGTAAGAATGGTGAAAATCGTATGGACGAAACTGACACAGATAACAGAAGCAACGCTGAAAGTGCAGTTCCACTATTGGGCCCCTCTCCCCTAATACTCAAACACCACTCTCTTAAGGAGGTGGAGAACAACTAGTGAGCAAAGCAATTCCCATAATCGAAATAATAATAATGTAAATTCCCATTCAATAAACTCCACAAAATCAACCGTAATAAAGACACTGTAATTATCTTCATTATCTTAACAATTTTCTTTATCTTGCACAATATTGGTTAAAAATATATATATATATATATATTAGTTATGTATATTCTTGAATTTATTAAGGGGAGGAAGATGGTAAATATAATATTTTGACAGTGCCATTATTAGTTTCTCCTCTGATAATGTGATGTATAGGCAGTATTAATATTTTATCTATCCATAATATTAATATTAATATGTGACCTCATGTCAAGTAGTGTGGAATCTAATACTAACATTATTTAAAAAAATAAAAAAATTATATTTATTTGTTTAATACTTATTTCTTAATTCTATTAATTAAAAAGGAAAATTAATGAGTAACTAGAATGAAGATTTAGTATTTAACTTTATGAGTAAATAGAATATAGAGTTGGTAATTAATTTTATGAGTAAATAGAATAGAGGTTATAATCCACCTGAAAGGGAAGAAAAAATTAGTAATTAACTTGAGGAAATACAAATGGAGAATATATAAAAGAATTAAATTATATTTATTGGTAATGCTTATTTCATAATTTTATAACCTTAAATTTATTTCATAGAGTAGATATATATATAATTTTGAATAATTAAAATAATTAAAAGAGAAAAAATTAATGAGTAAATAAAAATGGAGATTTAATAATTAACCTGTGAGTAAATAGGATGGTGATTTAGTAATTTTCTTTATGAGTAAATAGAATAGAGATTATAACTAACTTTGAGTAAATAAAAACAAAAGAATAAAATAAAATTTAATTAACTTGAGTAAATACAATGGAGAATATATAAAAGAATTAAATTATATTGGTAATGCTTATTTCTTAATTTTATAACCTTTAAATTTATTTCATAGAGCGGATATATAATTTTGAATAATTAAAATAATTAAAGAGAAAATTAATGAGTAAATAAAATGGAGATTTAGAAATTAGCTTGTGAATTATAAATATCCTATGCAGTTCCATTTTTAAATTTTGTTGGGACTATTCTCAAAAAGTGTATTGGGGGCTATTGGTCAAAATTAATGCTCATTAAATGGTTAAAGGGTAGTAAATAATTTTAGTAAGGAGTGGTTGGGAACTTAAAAAAAAAATATATATATTTTTATCCAGAGTGGTTAATGTGGTTATAGTAATAATACCATTTGTATTCTTATTGCTTTGTAATAATACGTCTAATAGTAGTGGAGTTTAAACCTTATTACGATCATTTTGATTTAAGACCACCATTGAAGCGAAGTTATTATCAATTATCAATAGTACTATTTGATGATGTCCAACAAAGATAGTGTTCTAACATTTAATGTTATCTCAAAGTTCCATCATCGAGTTAATTATTTATTGTTAATGTTGTAACACTATGGTCTTTGTATTGATTAAATAATAATGAGACCATTAATGTTGGTAAGGGAATTAAATTAATACCTTAAGGTATTTGTCAAATTATTATTATCAATTTAAATTATTTTCATATTATTGATTTAATAAAAAAATGTTATCTAGGTTTAATCATAAACCCATTAGCAATAATACCACTCCTAACTAATGAGTAATGGACGAAAATATCAATAAGAAGGATAATAATAATAATAATGGGTAGGTAAGAGGATCATGTTAACCTTGCTTATTGTAGAATTAACTTGATGCATGGTTAAGAAAAAAAAATAAAAAGCAAAAATCATTGGATTTTTTCTCTTGTAAAATTATGGGCATGACACCTTATTAATAGGAGAAAAATATTATTAATAAAGTATTTTTCTTAATCAATATCACCATGGTGAATGAAACTTGTTTTCAAGGATTACATTGATGATATGAAATGTGACTATCCCTCTCTAATGAAAACAAAGGGCGACATGTTGGGCTCAAACCTTGTGGGAGCCCATTTTACTCCACATATTGTAACCAGATGAAACAAAACAACAACAAATATTTCACCTATACCTGCACAATGAGAAAACATGTTAGATAAAACAAAGCATATGATAGATGTTTTTGATAACTCTTGTGTTTTCCTAGATATCTGTGGTATGCAAGCTATTTTAATGCTTATGAGGTTTAGGCTATATGTTTATGGATGTTTGCATATATATTGATTGGTGATCCTTCATTGCTCTAACCAAACTCTTCTCATACATGTAGGAAACCTAGGAGTAGCAGGGAGTGCAACAATTGGAAGTTGGATAAGTAGGAGGAGCTAAAGATGATGCAAAACAAGACAACTAGGATTTGTCATTTAGGCAATGATGGGTCTCCTATCTCTATATATGCATTTCTTTCATTATGTATCTATATATGCAAAAATGTTTCTCTCTCTTCTCTGTTGTATGCATTTGCATAATATAATTGTAGTAATGCAATCTTTTGGTAATTTCTTTATGCACATGGATATAACATAGCAAAGTAGAATGCACTTTTGTTTTACTTTTGAGAAAAACATAAAAAACTCTACCAATTTAAGCAGTTAGCTAAAATAGGTAACATTTTTGGTGACATCTGCTATATGTTTGTCTGCTAAAAATCTTGACCAGTTGCCTGAAGCTTATCCATTGGGAACAGAGTCACTTACAAAACTAACAAGACTTGAAAAAAGTCTTATACATTGTTGTAACTCATCAGATTAGTGCATGATACCTTGAAAAATTATTCCAACACACCAAAATTGTAGATCAAGCCTTCTTAACTGTGCAGAACAATACTTAGGGAACTGAAAACTGCAACTAAGTAGAAAACTACTCTACACTAATGGCAAGACAAAAACACTTTAAAAAAACCATTTTCAAGATGAATGAAGTAGTTTTCCCTTCTTCTCAAAATGCAATGACTTACATGCTTGAGGACAGCTAAGAAAAGATGAGACACATAAAAATGTTCAACAAGTTGATGCACTACCCCTTGGAAGAAATAAACAAGTCCACTTACCTCGTCAAACAAATCATATGTATTGTTGTTCAAAGGAGGATAAGTGAGTTGAACATACTCTTGTTCAGCTGCAAGTACATTTTTTATTCCATCTTCAGCTATAGCTTCATGCTTGGGTGCAAGATTGACTATTTGTGCTTCAGTGGTTTCCATGCTGGCTAAAAATCTAATAGGACAGCCTCTTGAAATGACAAAGGTTGAACTACCCTTTCTAGTTTGTTGTTCATGGGCAACTGCTACATCTTCTTGTTGATTAAAAAGACTTGAAACCTATGAACGATTGTGAATCCTAATTGCCACACTTTCTTGTTGTTGCTCATGAATCTCTTCCTTGTCAAAAAAACAAAGCATCTAGTCAAATGAGTAAACTGCATATTTCTCCTCATTACCATTCACTTGCTTTACACAGTGTTGTCCCAACTGATCACCCTCATCATCCTCTTGCAACCAGTCTGGTTTTTGTGATTTAAAGTCACAAAAGGGGCTGTAAATACTTATTCCTTCATCATTTTCACTTGGAATATTCTCCTCTTCAAAAGGTGTTGGATTGATGTCCAAGTTTGAGCCAAAAAATTCCAACTCATCCTAGAATGTGTCCTCTTCAACTTCTTCCTTTCTTTTCTGAATAGAGGGACTAATTATGTTTTCTTGATCAAGAGTTAAGATTTCAAACTCAGGATTACCTTTACAAACCAGTAGCACACTAAGAGCTCCAACCTCTTCTTATTGCTTCAAAAATTCCTCTTGGTCAACAAAACAAGGCAGCTCATCAAATGAGAAGATCAACTCTTCCTTCTAGTCCACATATATTTTCTTTGCACCTTGCTACTCCAACTGATTATAGTCAACACTCAGCTACAACAATTCTGATTTAGACTCATCAAGTGAAGACTTTTCAGTTATGTTTTTCTCCCCTTTTATGATAGAAAAATCCTTGCTTTGCTTACTAAAACAACACTCTTGACATATAATAGGAGCCCCTAAATAAGCTTGTAGATTTTGTTTGGTTTTTTGAAGGAAAATGGCTTCTTCAAGAGGTTGTTCTTTAAGTATTATAGGCTAAACTATCTCAAGTAAAGGATCTTGTAATAAAGGAGGCCCTCTAAAACTTGTATATCAAATCTACCAGGCTTAAGAAGTTCACCTTGTTTGAAGCTCAAAATATTGAACTTGGCAACTTGTTCTTCAAAAAAAGGGTTTGGAAAAGTGAAAGCCGATTGAGTTTCTAACCTTTGAGCTTGTAAAATCATTGTCTGTTCAAGCTTCAATTGCTCTCTTTAGCAACCACCTCCCTTGCAAGATCCTCCTCATGTTTCCTTTTCTATACTGGCAACTACTACTCATGAAGGTAGGCTTGATAAGCCCATTCATCTTGTTGCATGTGATACTCTTGCTCCCTATTGATTTCATCAAACTATTCTTGGAAGTACAAAGACATATCCTCTATGCTCATGTTATAAAATTTTTGAGGCTCATTAGAAAAGTAACTTTGTTGGTTGGATATAAAATAACCTTCTTGGGGTTGTTGATGAGCATAGGCATGCTACTGCAAAGCTTGAGCAGGAGTGGGTGGGTGTTGAGCAAATTGAGCTTGTTGGTAATTTTTTGTAATAGGGTCATTTTTAGTGAAACCAATAGTATGGATGCTTTGATATGGCTGATAAGAAGGTGTATAAACAACACCCTCATAAAATGGGGAATGATAAGTCATGTTTTTATCAAATGAAGACATGCTAAAGCATCTTAACAAGCTAGAAATTTATGGAAATCTTTGTTAAAGGAAGAAAAATCAGGACTATTTTTCTTTTCTTTTTTTGCAAAAGTAAAACATATCAACACTTGTATACCTGAAACCAGTAGATATTCTTCTAGAGTCACCAAGTGTGTTGAAAAATTTCCTCCAAAGGAAAAAACTACTACTGTACACACCAAACAACAACAATGTGTGGAATTTTTTTGAACTAAAGTAGTTCAAACAATCCCACCAAGTGTGCCAAAACTATTAGCTCTCAAATCTGCACCCTTGCTAAGTTGCAGAACTTAGCAATTTGGAGTAATATGGGAACACTCCTAGGATATGGGACACCTAAACTTGGAGTGGATCTCCAGATAAGGCTGGCTCCTAAATGGTGTCACCGTAAACTACTACTAAACTAATGCTTTTCTGAGGAAAGAGTAAGAAGGAAACATGAAAGTGAAACTAATTGAAAGCTTTTAAAAGGTGATGCACCAAAACACTAACTAAGACTTGTAAACACGGTTTACATACATAGGTTATCAACTATAAGCTTGATGAACACAACTCAATATTGATATGTCTTGCATCAGTATTTTGTAAGAAAGCTATAATGCACACTCCAAGAAGGAAATAAAATCTTTCACAACTTGAAATACCTGCAACTACATATACTTTTTGTTTAAAGATGCCACTAATGAGACACAAAATTAGGAATGATAAAATTCACAAGTAGTTGCATAAAATAATCCAAATACATACAATGAAATAGAAAAATGAGAAGGTCAAATTGCTTATCTCCATTAATCATCAAGGTATGAACTGCTATACAAGTCTATGAAAGAGTTACAATATTATCTCCTATTGAAAGAAAACTCCAAAAATGAGTTAACATACTACTGGAAAAGAAAGAACTGACTTCCAAACTCATGTTTGAAGTTACTTATGCTTTTTTGAAACTTGTCCCACACATATCCTTCTAGAAGCCTCTTGGTTGTATGCAACAGAAAAATCCTAAACATAGCCCCCAAAACCTCTCCAAAATGTCTCCAAAGTAAAAAAAAAGGTCAAGCCATGACTTTACCCACATTAAAAGCATGATAAACTGCTCCAAGATGCTCCCATTCCCTCCAAAAATCCAGTCAAAGACCTCACACTTTCCACATGTTGGTCAATATGTATCCAACCTCCCTACATGCTTGGCACCAATCATTATTAACCCTTAATTACACCTCTTTGACTCAATCTTGAAAATCAACGCCTCCTTTCTTGCATCAGTATGACAATTATTAAAGTGATTTATAATCCATCACTTAATAATTCCTTTTACATTTTCAAATTAGTTTATAACTTGAGAAAAACATAGGATCGACCATTCTTAGCTTGACTTAACATTGTTTGAGGTTATGCAATTAGCACAAAGTTTCAAATATATTACATGGGTATTAACTTTACAAAGAATATTGAAAACAAAGGAAAATAATTCCCTTGTGGAGGTCGACTAACTTAGGGTAAATGAAAACCCTAAGTGAAAGCCATGTCATATTTGTATTTCACACTTCATTTTCTTACTTTAAAATACTAGATTCTTCGAGCCATCGAGGATACTCTATTTTGGGGATGCATCTGGAGGTTATTCTATGAGATTCACACTAAGAGCCATTTGTAAATATGCACATGTGATCCTTTATTAGCATAAAATGTTATGGTTTTCTTCTATCATGGAGAAACTTTCCTTTTTCTATTCTGTTGTGAAGAAAAATGGTGCAAATTTCTTCATTTTTTTGCATATTTTCAATATTATGAAACTTGTTTGTGGAAAAGATTCATTCTTTATGTACCTCCTATTCCATGTGCAAAAGATAACATAGAAGCTCACTTTGCTTATGGCCCTTGTATCCATCTATAATATTTTAATCATGGCTTCAATCCTTTGGTTTGGCCTTAAAGATTTCATAGGCTCCTTTTCATGGCTTTAACGTTTTGTCTCCTTCAGGTTGTGGCTCATTTTGTTTTGGGTGTTTTTTTTTAATCAAATTTGGTATTCATGAATCTATCTTCAAAAAACTTGAGGGTTTATTCTTAAAATCCAATTGTGGCTCCCTTGGGATTTTCCATGGCCCTGACTTGTTCTTTATGTAGGCTTTGTGTCTTGCAAAAATTTCTATAGGGTTTGAAGTTATTACATTCTGGGTTTGAAAAACCAATTTGAGGTCGAGGGTTTCTAGCTTTTACTTGCTCTGCTTTTGTGAATAAACCATGATAAGAACGTGCAAGATTATAATAATAATGAGACTCCATGGGAGGGTAATTAGTTGAGACACGAGGTATCTCGATCGACTACTCCACAAGAAAAAACTACCCTATGAAGAAAAATGGTTTTCTAAATGATTCCATGCCATTGCAAAATACAGGTGTAACTCAAAGGCTCTATGCATTTTTTCCACTCCTTCATGAACACCACCTTTTTGACTCATTGTTCCTTCTTATTGCCTACTCACTACACTTTGGTTTTTGGTATCCCTTCAATTCACTATGGTAAATTTTAATCCTCTGCCATGACTCATGATTGTTTGCTCATCTTCTGTTCATTAGGCTGTCCACTATTGTTGCAAGGTCATTGTCACTTGTTCACTCTCTTTGGCATTAATTTTAACATGTAACTCATTTACCCCTAAACTATTGATAAAATCATATATATAAGCATGCAATTTTGTTTCATTTATCAATTAGCAGAGCATTAACTAGGAACCCTAAGACTGTTTCTTGAAAAATGCACTCAATGCCATCATTGTGACTATCTCCATGATTGGAATCAATGCTTCTTTATTTAGTATTAAATAGGAATACTGCTTCTATTATTGTATTTATTGTGTAGGCATTTCTTTTCACTATGCACTTAGCCATGTATTTGCATTGATTGTTCCTCTTGATACTCAATACTATCCTTTCAATGTAGAAAATTTCCCTCTCCTAATTCATGAATGTCTATTGTGAGATGAATAGTGAATGTAAATCTCACATTTAAATGCAAGAAAGTAACATGATGCATAGCACCTGTTTCTTATATGCACTTCAGTAGCATTGTCTTTGATTTACATTTTCTCTTATCAGTTGACTTACCATGCACCTATTTACTTTCAAATGCAAAGATCATTAAAGCATTTAGCTGCATCATTGTGCTTTCATATACATTTCATTGCTCTTTGAGACAACAAACAGATTGTGGCATTAACCATGCATTTTATTTCTCACCTTTAACTACTCCATGTAATTCATGATAGCTCCTGATAGTAGTTGATAGCTCTTGCTATCTCAAAAACATGATAATCATGTACTTATGAATTTCAAATTGCAAAACACCATGTAATCTTTGTAGACCAGTTTTGTGCTATCTTCCTATTGATTAGGATTGACCTTATTAATAGGAGAAAACTCTTATTATAAGGTATTTGTCTTAATCAATATCACCATGGTGAATGAAACTTGTTTTCAAGGATTACATCGATGATATGAAATGTGGCTATCCCTCTCTATTGAAACTAGAGGGCAGAATGTTGGGCTCAACCCTTGTGGGAGCCCATTTTACTCCACATGCTATAACCAGATGAAACAAAACAACAACAAATATTTCACCTATACATACACAATGAGCAAACAAATTAGATAAAATAGAGCATATGATAGATGTTTTTGATAATTCTTTTGTTTTCCTGGTTATATGTGGTATGCAAGCTATTATAATGCTTATGAGGATCAGGCTATGTGTTTATGGATGTTTGCATATATATTGATTGGTGATTCTTCATTGCTCTAACCAAACTCTCCTCACACATGTAGGAAACCTAGGAGTAGCAAGGAGTGCAACAACTAGAGGTTGGATAAGCAGGAGGAGCTAAAGATGATGCAAAACAAGACAACTTGGATTCGTCATCCAGGCAATGATGGGTCCCTTATCTCTATATATGCATTTATTTCATTATGTATCTATAAATGTATAGTTTTTTCCGTCATTTGCATTCAAATAGTTAGTCCCATAGCTTGTGTGGGACAACATACATTTATATTATCAATAAAGACTACATTTTGCAAAAATGTTTCTCTCTATTCTCTGTTGTATGCATTTGCATAATGTAATTGTAGTAATGCAATATTTTGGTAATTTATTTATGCACATGGATATAACATAGTAGAGTGTAATGTACCTTTTGTTTCACTTTTGAAAAAGCATAAAAAGATCTACTTGTTTGAGCAATTAGCTAAAATAGGTAACAAGTGGCATAGAAGAAAAAGTGTGCTAGTTATTGGCTACAATCTTTTTGTATACCTAACTTGTGAGTCAAATGTGAGCCTTCCTAAAGAGGCTAAGCATATTGGAAAACTGATTTTAGAGAGCCCACGTCTTCTCATTCTTGATTAAGGTCATCAAGCTCAAAATAGTTGATCAAAGATATGGAATTATTGCAAAAAGGTTAATTCAAAACTGCACATTATACTCTCAAGAACTCTTTTCTAGAATAAATTCAAAGAGCTTTTCAACACATTATATTTGGTAAGGTCAAAAATTTTCATTTGCTACTTGGGTAAAAACTCGAAGCTATCTCGACACCTAGTAAAGTTATGGCTAACATCAAGATCTACAGGCTGAGGAAGTTCTACATGGGTGAAATTGGGAATAAAATTCAGAATGAAAAATTAGAATTTGATGAAGCTCTTGCAAAGTTCAAGTTAATGACTGATGCTTTTGTTCATTTTTATGATGGGAAGATTTTGAATAGTCTTCCAAGAATAAATGATTTTACTATGATTTTGAGAGCATCTTCTATATAGCAAACTATCTTAGATCAAATAAATGAAGCAAACAATTGTAAAAGAGCTAACAATTTTGAATTTGAAACAATGGTATCTTATGTATAGAATCCCCCTGTGATTTTCTCTTAGAATAAGGTATAACAATTTTGAATTAGAAACAATGGTACATGAACAACTACTTAGCCTATCTATTATGCTACAACAATTAACTATAGGTTAGAACATATCCATATAAACATAAAATAGCAGGTGCAATTCACATCAAGCTCTATTGTGGTAATTTCTTTGTAAGGAAGTTTTCACTCCTCCATGAACATTCTCTATGCACATAGCCAAACATTTAAAGTTCTTAACCAAAGCTCCAAAACTCAGTATCTCGTAATTGCATGATTCCTACTTTTTCTCTAAGTATGACAGTACCTAAGCTTCTGATGTTTCTAGATGAAACCTATAGCGGAAAAGTGTAGTCTCCATTTGAAGGAACCATCTTCAAAGCTCTTCCTTGAAATGAGGGTTGAAAACATTAGAAGAAAATCAATACCATAATTCTAAAGTAACAATTTGTATCAAGCCAAATGTCAAAAAGTATAATTAAAAAGACAAATCCTTACAATTTGGTTCTCTAACATCCACAAATTCTGAACTTAACTAAAATGAAACATCTCTTGGTCTTTTATAAGAACAAGAATCTTGGGAAATTTAATAGACACACGAGAAGAAATCAAAGGATGAATCAATATAAGGCACATGGCGAATGATAGCTGGTAGAAATACTTTTGAATAAGTCAATAAACTTGACCTTCTTCAATAGTTTTAACTTTCAAGACTTTTCAAAATAATATTAGGACCTCCAATTGGACCAATTAGATTTATGATTTTATCTTTAGAATGTAGGAACTTTCTCTGTCATATTCATCCAACTGGGAATTCAGAGTAATCAACTGACTCCTAAGATTTAATCAAGTGGAAACTAATGTTTTAGTCCACTGACGTATGTATTCCTACACTCAAGTTTTGCTTCCCAGCGAAAACACCTTGAAGTGTTTCACACCGGCTCTTGAGGTACTCTCCTTCGTTACATGTGATACCTGATTTCCCAGTGCTTCTTTATCTCAAGCCCCTCCTTTGCATGAACTCCTAAAGTGTACCGCCCAACTTGGTTATGTCACTGATAGCAATCCAAGTTTTCCTGACTATGCATACCCAAACGTTGCATCACAATCTATTCTTCCTACACATAAAAACACCACATATCAACCCCTTCTAAATAAAAAATTGAATCATCATAAAACCATGATTAATAAATCATTTTAGTTTCAAAAAGAATCTGATGTTATTAGTATAAAATGTAGCTTAAAGAAAGTTTACAAGATGGGTTTCAGCATTTAAGAAGCTTTCTACTACAACTCTCAGTGAATGTATTATAAGCAAAAAACAAAAAAAATCACACTTGAAGTAATGCAGTCAAACATTTATTCCAAAAGTATGTTAGCAGGTGTTAACTAAAAACATAATGATTTTTTGCTTGGTTTATTTATCAATATGCCATGTGGAAATTGAATAATCACTAAGAAACCCTAACAATAAAAAATGACTTGTAAAGGTTCAAGAAAGGAAATTCCATTGTACTATTGTGTAATGGTAACGAAGGCACTTATATGAGCATGACTTGCATGCAAATCCCTGCCATTGAATTGCCATCCATCCAAAGAGAAAATAAGCATAAGGATTTGAGCAATATAAGTCCAAAGGGTTATGGTGTAATGGTAATGGAATCACCATAAGAGCACAATCAAGGAAAAAAATCTTGTGACTATAATTATGTGATCCATAACTCTATTGGTCTTGTACAAATCACTCTCATCACAATCAGGTGTCCAATTACTCCAATAGAGATTTGGTACACCTATAGTATAAAAATTATGGGGTGCATTCAAGTTGACTCAAGTTTAACAGGCTACAATGTAATGATAGCATGATCCAAGAGCAATTACCTCTTATTGCAATAAGAGCTTATAACTTCTAGTTGATATGTATAGTGGTTGTGTTATATAAATTATGCGATTGCATTCAAGCACAACCCATGTTTAATAGGATATTCTAGAGTGATCAGATTTTCTAAACCTTATGAATGTTGCCAAAAGTGTACAACTTAAACTACAGACCAAGTTTGTTATTTTTATACTTGTGTATACACACAATGGTCACCACATTCAATTAATTAAATACCACCTATTTGATTAATGCTTTGACTACATATAAATAAGGTCTTACTTTATTTATATTGTTCACTTTCCTTTTAATTCTCTTAATTCACATTCTTCTAAATTAAACAAACAAAAACCCTAAACGTGTTTATTTAATTAATCTTCCCTAATCTTGATTAAGAATTAGAGCACATTTCTACAACTTTTTTATGTGCCGCCTCATAAAGGTCACATGAAAATAAATAAGCCTAATTATTAATTAGAATTATCATCCCACACTTCCACCAATAAGAAAAAGAACATGGCTTTATTCCCTCACACACTTCCACCAATAAGAAAGAGCACATGGCTTTATTCCCCACACTTCCAACAAATTTGGAGCGCATGGGTCTTTGTTTCACACACTTGGAATCTCATACATTTGGCATGCTTCCAATTGGTCAAGGGGATTCTCTTCACACATATGGCATGTTGTCCTTGGTCAAGGGGACATTTCTTCTAAATTAAATAAACAAAAAACCCTAAACGTTTTTATTTAATTATCTTCACTAATCACAGTTAAGATTAGAGCACATTTCTAAATTTTTGTGTGCCACATCATAAAGGTCAAATGAAAATAAGTAAGGCTAATTATTAATTAGAATTATACTCACACACTTCAACCAATAAGAAAAAGAATATGGCTTTATTCCCCCACACTTCCAACAAATTTGGAGCACATTGGTCTTTGTTTCACATGAGTCTACTTTGTTGGAATGCTTCCAAATTGGTCCAAGGAGTTCTCTTCACACACATGGCATGTTGTCAGGTTAAGGGACAACATCCTAATTCCTTTCATCTCCACCATCTATCTTGTTTCCTTTGAATATGAACCGTTGATAGGTTCCACCTCACAAAATGCTTGAGAAACTCTATAAATACACCCCTTATCCTTTGCATTATCATCCACCTTTTGAGTAATGTTATAATGCTATTTTGAAATACAAATTTGAATAGTGTTATAATGCCATTTTTCATCCACACTTTGAGCATTGTTACCATGCAGGTTTTTCGTAGGAGCTTGGAGCTTTCATGGAGTCTTATACTTAGCTTGCATATCATATGTTACTTTGCATTCTCATCTTAGATTACTTACTTGCTTCATAGTTACATTTTATCATCCTCATTGTATCATAGTTACATTTTAGGTTAGTTTGTTTTATGTTTACATTTGAGCATATGCATAATCATAGATAGCTCACTATAGTTGCATATCATCTCACTCATCTCCACTTGTTCATCCATCACCAACATCATCCTTCATTTATCATTGCATTCATCATCAATTCCATCATCTTTTCTCATTTAGGAGCATACCACTAATCATTCCAGCACACATTTGCATGCCATTAATCCTTCCACCACACATTTGCACATATAAATCATCTTAGCTTGCATATTAAGCATCAAATTTCATTTTCTAGGTAGTCATTTTAACAACCTTTGTGCTCATAGAAATCTAAGGGAAAAACAGTTTAATAAATCCCTAGAATTAGAAAACAATGATACGTATTTGAAAGGTTTGATTGTATTATGAAATAGATTAGTTTTACTTGCTTCAAAATTTGAATGTAAACCGTCTCATTAAGGTTTGTGTTGACATTAGAATAACTCAATCTACACACATTTCAACACATGCACAAAATGGCACCCACCGTGGGGCCTTTGCCTCACTTATTGCTAATTTTTTTGATGCTTTCATGATTTTAGGTGCAAGGTTTATGACTTGGGAATGTTTTGCACCAGTTTGGAGGGAATTCTAAACTATTTTAAGCCATTTCTGGGTTGTTTTTAGAGTTTTGGCACCTCTTACGATTTGTCAACAAAATCAGAAACTCACATTTGGTGTTGTGCATTTGCAAGTTTTCTAGATTCGTTGTCAAAGACTCAAAACATAAACTACTAACATATTGTAGGGGTTGGATGTTATGTACTTGTTTCCATTTTGGTTAAGTTAGGAACGTAGCTTAAGTAAAGGGATAATGAACATCATGTTTCCTTTTGGTTAAGTTAAGAACATAGCTTAATTAACAGATTAATGAACACCATGTATTTTGTATGTGATGGATGGTAGGCATATGTTGTCCCCTTAACTAGGTGATCCAAAAAGCTAGACCCATTCTTGTTTATGTGCGAGTGTAAGTGGGGTATATGGCATGAGTGCTCTCTTTATTCATGTGAAATAAAGATTGATTGAACTATGGGTATACTTGCTTGCTTTTGTTTATCTTAGAGGGCTTGCCTTGTGGGAAAAAGTAATTGCCCAAGGGAACAACCCAACCGGTAACACGCTAAAGCCAAGCGACTTCCAACCGGGATATAAATGTGGATACTTGAGGAAAGTTCAAGTATCACGAGGATAATTTCGACGAGATGGATTGAAATGGACTCTTGCCATATGGATTATCCCCCACGAACGGAATGCCCGCATTAAAACCCTTGTTGTAGATTTTCCAAAATCCTTTATCTATTCTTTGGTGCAGCAACGGTCGTTGCCAAGGCATCCACATTCTCACAGTTTTTAGTAGAGGTGATCAGTTTGCCATGGGAGTTTCATGGGGACTGGAAGCTTGGTTGGCCTGAGAAGAGAGTGCACTGTAAGGGGGAGCCTGTGCAGCCAAGCTTCTAATTTCATCTGCTAAAGATAGTGCGGTTGGGGTAAAACCCACGTGGAATCTAAAAGAATATAGTCTTACACAACCTTAGGAGTGTATATTCTGCTTGATGTATCTTCAAAATGAAACTCAAACCAAACACCATAAAAAACATTACATTTTGTAAGTGAAAACCTTGATTCAGAACTACATTCATGGAGGTAGACAAGTCGGTAACTTAGGTCCATCCATTTTCAGAAAATCAGTCCTTCCAACATTATTCAACCATTCCTTAGGAAAAACAAAGTCAGAATATGTGGTTTACATGATGATTTCACGAAAGGTCAAGGTTAGAAAACCCAAGCTCAAGCCTCTTAGTTTCAAACAACACCAAAAATGTTTGTCTATGCTCTACGACTTTAGGGAAAGATTAACCTTAAACTTTTACAAGAGAGCTTGCAAGGACAATCTAGAGTTATACATGATGTACTATTGTCAAAATCCAAGAATTTTCCAACGTTTTGAGTACCTTAATTACACAACGGGAATCTAAACTCCAAGTCCAAGATCGTTCCTTACATACCTTAGAAGTCTAAACATTGTCGAAATGGACCTATACAAGTGGAACTTTTTAAACTAAGCCTAGATCTAAACATTTCAGGGTGCCTAAATCAATCAATATCCATCACATCTTTGTTTGTACAACCTAGTTTCATCTTTAGGATTTTTCATCCTTCTATCAATGGAACGTCGTCATGCAATCAAATCAAACTTAGTCTAATCAATATAATTTTTCATTCTATTTGAATTAATTGTAATCCTTGGCACTATTTCAAACTTAGATCAAAGCTTAGTCCAAATCATAACATTTGTATGCCCGTCCAAACAAGATCACAAAAGAGGAGACTCAAAGACAAGGAACTTGGAACACCCCACTTTGAAATGGAAAACATAGGAAGTCCGAGTAGTGAAACTTTCGATATCGAAACTCCCAACATTGAAATTACCAACATTGAACCTCAAAATAGTGAGATCCCTAGCAACATGGCTGATGCAAAAGAAATCCCTATTCCTGGACTCAACAACACTCAGGGGGAAGAAATAAACGATGAGGATATCCGAGAAGCGCAACAAGACCCCAACTTCCTTAAGTTTCTGGAAAATATTTTTGAAAGAGATAGGGAAAAATACCTATTAATGTTAGCCAATAAAGGAGTCAAACTTCCCCCTAATTTTGACATGAACATCTTAAAAGCACCTCCCCAAAAGCCTAAAAAGGAAATGGAGCAAATGGTTGCTTTAAATCACCAAATGAAGAACCTTCAACAACAAGTTCTAGATATGCAAAGGGGAACTTTGAAACGATACTTGATTGAGGACATTTTTCCTTATCCCTTTAATCCATCCATCAACATTATTCCTTTCCCTAAACGTAGTGAATTTCCAAAGTATGATAAATACAATGGTACAACTGATCTATTAGATCATGTAAGGGAATTCTGAACCATGAGTCTAGAATTTGCGCATGAGGAAACTTACTTGATGAGACTATTTCCATGAAGTCTTGGAGGGACATGCCTTGAATGGTTTTCAAAGATTACACCCCCCATCAACACATTTGAAGAGTTGGTCAATAGATTTCTCACTCAATACTCTTACAACATCCAACACGATATCACCATGAAAGACCTTTGCAACTTGAAATAGAAAAAGGGTGAGTCCCTCATTTTCTTGCAAAAATGGAGGAGATTGTTTGCAAGGTATTCTCGTCCCGTGCCTAAAAAGGAAAAGATAGAGATTTTCATTGACAACCTGAATGATGAGATGAGTTATAGGTTGGAATTACAATGTCCCCCTACCTTCAAAAAATTGATAAAAAATGGAATTAAGATCGAAGAATCCTTAGTCAAAAGAGGGGTCATTAAGATATACAATGAAAACAACTCATCCACTTCCTCTAACAACTACAACGGTGGGGACAAACCTAAATTTTGGCAACGAAACAAGAACGTAGGTACCAATGAGGTCATAGCTGAAAATCAAAATACCAAACCAGTATTCAACCTAACTACAACTGCCACCAAGACTAATCAGGCCAACAATCCTCCCAACACTCGAAATGTTAGCCAAAACAACAATCAGACTAATCCGGGGACTAAAGCAACACTGTTTCCAAAACCTTCGAATCGACAAAAATTTACACTATTGGGACAATCCTTAGATTTTTTCTTAAAGGAACTTACTAAGGCTAAGATTATCACAGTGCTAGAAGCACGAAACTGGGATCCGCAAGTCAAACCCTTTTGGTGGAATGATGCCCATTACTATTATTATCATCAAAACAAGGGTCATATGACTAAAGATTGTTGGCAATTAAAACACGAATCCAAGATCTCATTGATAACAAAAGGGTACACATTGAAGGACCCCAAACAAATAGTGATCAGGGAGTGTTCAAGAACCCTTTACCCAATTATGAAAAGGGAGAGTCCTCTACATCGAATACCAAAGGCAAGAATATAAACTATGTTTATGATTCTACCATTCATTGTATTGAGATGGTTGATAATTCCATCCAAGACATTAAAATCGGAAGCGAAGGGAAGGATGCCACTACTAAAATCTAGAACAATGATGACACCACCTCACACCAGATCAATGATCTTGAATCTAGAAATCAGAGCACTAACATTGACACGAATGACAATCGAATTAACATCATCAAAATCACAAATGATCAAGACAATACACCTATCAATGTGATCACAAGAGGACAAGCCAAGGTAACATTGAAAGGAGCTACCCCTTCTACGTCCAAAATGAATTTTTTTCCTATAACTCAATATGACATTGTCGATCAGTTACAAAAGATACCTGCTCAAATATCCATATTGGAACTTCTCAATATTTCGCCAGCACACAAAGAAATCCTGGAAAAAGCTTTAGTTGCCACCATAGTACCAAACAATCTGGAAGTATGTACATTTCAAGCTATGGTGGGACATTTGACTACACCTCATTTCTTATCATTCTCTGAACATGATGATGCATCCACCACCCATCCACATAATGTTGCTCTTCACATCGAAGTCCTCATCCATAAACATTGCATCAAACATGTCCTTATAGATGGAGGAGTAGGCCTAAACATTTGCACTCTCAAGCTTGTTCGTGCATTAGGATATTTTGAAAATGCTATTGATC
>VDFB02141554.1:0-14024 GCA_007258455.2 Sequoia sempervirens
AAACAATGATAAGGCCATGAAAATCCTTGTAGATGCAGTTAGGGATCACATAGTGCCCATCCTAGCTAAACATGAATCTGCCTACCTCATGTTCAAATCTCTTGAGAGTACCTATGAGATCAACAACACTAGTAGGACCCTTGCATTGAAGAGGCAAATCAACAATATCCAAATAAACGAAGGAGAAACTATTAATGCATACTTCATGAGGATCATTGAACTAAGGGATCAATTATCTACAATTGGATATCAGATTGATAGCAAAGAATTAACATTAATTGCACTAGGAGGCCTACCAAACTCTTGGGAGTCATTTGTTCAAGGGATAAGTGCGAGATCTAAACTCCCCAAATTTGATAGGTTAAGATCTGACTGTTTACAAGAAGAAACTAGACTCTTGTCAAAGGAAAATAAGCAGAAACCTATAGATGAGGATATTCAAGTTTTAAACACAAATTCTCTTAAGAAAAGTAAGAAGAAAAACTCCAAGAAAAGAAAGGACATCTCCCAAGTTCAATGTTTTAGGTGTGATAAATATGGACACTATGCAATGAAGTGCCCTGACAGATTAAAACAACAAGCATCATATGCTAAAACAGAAAAGTCAACTTCTGATTATGATTCTGAGAAACTTGTATTTTAATCTGCCTTATCAAGTCATGTATCTATCAATATCAACAACTGGGTGATTGATAGTGGTTCTTCAAGGCACATCACAGGGTTTAGTGAACACTTAGACACTATGACTGAAGAGTTTGATGAAGAAGTAACAATTGGGGATGATTCAGCACATCCGGTAAAAAGGGGTTGGAACTTGCTCCATCACATTGAAATTTGGTCTCTCCCTTCAACTCATTGGAGTTTTATTCATACCTGGAATAAATAGGAATCTAATATCCATCTCAGCTCTTGAAGACAATGGATATAGGGTTACCTTTATGGATGGGAAAGTTCTGACATGGCCTAAGAACTCAACTTTGAAGAAAGCTCTAACCTTAGGTGTAATACAAGGAATTTTTGAATGTTGAGATTAAGAGGGAGCTCTCATGATAGATCTAAGCACACTGAGATCCCCTATCATTATGTAAGAGATATGGTGGAAAGGAAAGTAATTCAGTTGGAGTATAGTAGTACAAATGATCAAACTGTAGGCATTCTCACCAAGCCTCTCTCCCGAATCAAGGTAGAGCACTTCAGGAAGAAACTTGGTATGGTTGAAATGTAATTTGTTATTTATGTTTGAAATTCAAATTGTTTATCAAATTGTACTAATATATAAAGATGTTTAATTGTGTAAACTCTTTTGTCATGTGTGTGACTCCATGATTTTTTGGGCCTACTATCCTGTGTACATTATTGAAAGGTGACGATCTTTCTAATAATGAACACTTGTATTTGACATTGTAGAGTGACGACTCTACAATGATAAACTATCATGATAGATATCATGTGACTTGATATCTGTGAATATGTCATGATGGTATCTCTTAGACACTTTGATGGATATCATGAGACTTGATATCATCTGAAGATCATTGTGATCTTTAAGAGATAATCATGGTGGATATTTATATCCGTGGATATGCCATGAATTATGGTAGACATCATGTGACTTGATGTCAGTGCACATACCATAATGAAGATGAGTTATGAAGAATGTCATGTGACTTGACAACTTTGAGAAAACATTCCTTATCTTCGATATCACGTGTAAAGGTGATATCCATACTTATTTGATTTGAAATATCTTCCCTAAGCTAAGAGGGAGTGTTAATGAATGGTAGCTTAGATAAGATATAAACGATGATTGCTTAAGCATCATCATCGTTTGTATAAGACCTAATACCTTTCATATTTTTCTGGAAATAAGTAATCAAACGAATTTTATAAAGCATGTATAAAAATCGTATGATATTCTGATATTGCATTGTTTAAATTCGGGAGTATTTTAACACATCTGCCATGCATAAGGGTATGTCTGTTTGTTAATCCGAATTAACTTTAGTTGAGAGAAGAACCCGCGCTCTTAAAGAGCACGTCTCTTGAGCAGACGTGCCTCCACGTGTGGAGACACGTCTTCTCAAGAGACGCATCTCTTGGAAGCGAGTCTTCTATCATATATTAGATGATTCAAATCTGAATATGCAAATATAGAAATCATTAATGTTTTGCATTCAGTACATTCGGCAATAATAGAAGTCTTCAGAAAAACGTTTTTGTCTTAGAAATTATTTCTCAGAAATCTTTGGCTTAGTTTATTCTTAGTTCTATAGGATCCCTTTCTGATTTTGACTCAGATTTGTTTACGACAGTAAAGCGGCATGAACAATAAATTTAATCTTTAAATCACCGGCGGCTTTTTGCTTCTAATGTCAGACCTTTAAGACGCAAGTGGCGTCTTTTTCCCGAACAATCCATCACGCCAAGGGAAAATTACCATTATCTCTCGAGAAATGCGCCATTTAAGAGCGGGCTTTGGCTCAATTTCAGGGAGGAAAATATAAACGAGAAAGAAGATCGGGTGAGGAGAGGAAAGAATGGAGTCGATTAAAGCGACCGGAGACTCGAGAAACATGGGCATCAACCACGTTTATCCTGCGGCACAAAGTACGTCATCAATCTCAAGTAATTTCTTCAGAACATTAGAATCAATATTTTCTATTATGATGGTTACTGTAGATGTATTGGAATGGACAACCTCTCCATATACACCATAATGATCAGAACTAAATAATTTAGAAATGAAATTATAAACAAATTTTGTAATAATATTACCATCTATAGTGTTGAATTAAGATAAAAGTAAGAACGAATTGGCCATCAATCGACACAAGTCTAGATGACAATACCATGGGATACTGTCAACAAAGATACACATAATATTAATTTTGAAAGGACTCATTCCGTATAATAGTTCTTCTGCTGTACAAATTAAACGTATAAATTTTGTCTAATTGGAAAATGGGCATTAATATTTAATAAGCATGAAATCTCAAACAAATAAGTCTTCTTGACAATTAGGAATAATGTTCAAGCTATTGACTGTGATTTGTCCTACAATAGTTATTTGTTCATTAATGCTTGTTGCTTCTCCCATGAAGGTTAGAATTCAGGCCAACTCTCACTTGCTAGCATCAGACTGTGCGTTTGTGGAGGGGAAGAGCTGGTAAATCGCCCATTGATGGATGATCCCAAGATGGGTGGAACACCTTGAGGGAGTCCACTTTGAGTTGCGTTCACGCGCCCCTTAACACAATAAACCGCCGTCCTATGAGGCTAGATAAGGAGAGACAAGGCAAGAATCTATTCCAATCAGAAGGAGGAGTCATGATGGGCAATGCAGTTAATTAAGTTGTTCTTAGCATTGTAATCTAAGGAGATTTAATCATATATCATTTGTTTAATTGTTATGGATCTTTTAAAATAAGATAACTTGCATTATTAGAATAATAAGATAAATTTCTTATTTTAATCTGTACTTTATATTTTTAGATTAATTTCATAAAGGGGACATCACAAGTGGTATCAGAGCATAGTCCTGCCATCTTGTGGATTGGTGAATGCGAACATATCACAAGAAGGGTACTATGGCTGAACAATTGGCCAATGAATTAAGGGCCTTCATGGAACAAACCCACCAAACTCTTTCAAACCAAAATAAAGGGATAGAAAAATCAAACCAAGTACTTGCCCAGGCTATTCATAACATGGAAAACTCACTCAATAATCTGAAAAATAATCCTTCAAATGGGAGAGATGTGAGTTCAAATTATTCAGTAGCTAATAATGGGCCATTTACACCTAGGGTTCCTAAACCCCCTTTCATAGCCAAGGGAAATGACCCCAGAAGGGAGGAGGAGATGGACCCAACACCAAGCAGCACCGAAGAAATTATTAGGGCCTATAGAGATCTTGAACCTGAACTTAGAGAACTGGTGTCTTTTAGGGAATTTTGTGAAGCCAAAAGACACGAAACTCCTAGGCAAGGAAAGAAGCAACAAAATAAAGATTTAAAACACAAGGTGAATAAAGTAACTTTACCTAACTTTGATGGCTCAAACAAGATGCTTGGCTGCAAAAACTAAACACCTATTTTACACTTAGCCCTATGATGGAAGAAGATGCACTTCAATTTGCAATCTTACTTGGAAGGCTTAGCCCATGAATGGTGGCACCATGTAATCCTCACCCAAGGCCACCAAAACATAACATCCTACAAAGAATTCTCACAAAAGCTCATAAGGAGGTTTGACAGAAAACATCCCCAAGAAGATTTTAAAAGGCTAACCCAACTAAAACAATAAGGGTCAGTGGAAAGTTACATAAACAAATTTCAGAAAATTTCAGTTAGAGTTTCCGAAATTGGGGAAGACAGGCTTACGTACCTTTTTGTGGAAGGGCTCATAGATTCACTTAGAGGGCTAGTAAGTGCCCTTAACCCATTAAACCTAGAGGATGCCATTGAAAAGGCCTTAAGACTTGAATCTGCACCAGCAAGAAATAAAACTCCCAATAACCACAACAAGCACTTTCATAAGAAAGATAAATCACGCCATAATCACCTTTCAAAAAGTGAACGAGACGAACTTAGAGAGAAAGGCTTATGTTACACTTGTAAAAACCCATGGGAGCATGGTCACACTTGCGAAAAGAAAGGGGACAAAAGAAAAAAAAACCCTTGTCGTCGTTGCAATGAAGAATGGACACCTGGGCATAGATGCACAAAAAGTGGACAAGCCCGCAAGTTAGAAGCAACCCCTATTGAAGCAGTTGAAGAAAATACATACAAGAAAACAAAGTATGAAGGTGATGAGCATGTAACTCTTGCTACAATCACGCAAACTTCTAAACACCATCCTTTTCGCATTAAGAGTACCCTTAGGGGCCAAAGAGTCATTACCCTTGTGGATAGTGGGGCATCCCACAATTTCATAGATGAAAGATTGGTTGAAAAAAGGAAACTAAAGGCTCAATAATTCAAAAGATTTGCAGCAGCCACGGCCACGGGAGCTATGGTCCAGTGCACCAAGGTAGTTCCACAGCTAGAAATGATCTTGGGGAATCACCCCATCAAAGAAGATTTTTATGTAGTACCTCTAGACGCCGATGTAATCTTGGGTACCCCATGGATCTATTCCTTGGGATGCTTTATGTTTGATCTACCCAACTTGACACTTCGTTTTCAGCACCAAGGGAAAGAAGTCACCTTGAAAGGACTACCCGATGGATCACCCCAAGAAGTCTCTTGTAAAAAAATAGAAAGAATCTTAAATCGGGGTCAAGGTGAGTGGGCAGCACAATGCATGATTTTAGACAAAACAACCTCTCAAGGAAAAGCTATTCACATTGACATCCAACCCATTATGGAGAAACATAAGAAAGTTTTTGGTGATATTCCACCTGGGTTACCACCCAAGAGGGGTTTTGAACACATCATTGAATTAGAAGAAGGGGCGAAACCAGTAATCACCACCCCATACAGACATCCACAAAAGTACAAGGAAGAGATAGAAAAAACAATCAAAGAGCTTCTTGAAATGGGGCATATTCGGCCTAGCTCCAGTCCCTTTGCCTCATCAGTCGTGCTTGTTAAAAAGAAAGACGGAACAATGAGAATGTGTATTGATTATAGGGCTCTAAATAAGAAAACCATTAAGAATCGATACCCCATTCCTAGAGTGGATGAACTCATAGATGAACTTCATGGTGCAAAGTATTTCTCCAAAATTGATCTAAGATCAGGTTACCATCAAATAAGAATGAGGGAGGAAGATATTTCCAAAACCGCTTTCAGATGCCACTACGGACATTTTGAGTTCTTGGTTCTTCCCTTCGGGCTGACCAACGCCCCTGCCACTTTCCAATCGTGCATGAATCACACCTTCAGGAAGCAGTTAAGGAAATTTCTACTAATATTCTTTGATGATATATTAATCTATAGCAAGACTTGGGAAGAGCATCTTAAGCACATTGAAGAAGTCTTGGGGATATTAGAACAAGAGTCTCTTTATGCCAAAGCTTCAAAATGTGAATTTGGCTTAGATGAAATCCTTTATCTAGGGCATAAGATCAGTGCCCAAGGAGTTAGTGTTGATGAAGACAAAATCAAAGCCATCAAGGAATGGCCAAAGCCAAGAACACTAACTCAACTCAGGGGATTTGTGGGGCTTTGCAGCTACTATCGGCGTTTTGTGAAGAACTTCTCAAGAATTGCCGCCCCACTCACAGAACTTAACCAAAAAGGGGGCTTTTGTGTGGAGTGAAAGGTCACAAGAGGCTTTTGAAAAACTTAAGGAGGCCATGTGCACATGCCCTGTCTTGGCAATACCAGATTTTGCATTACCTTTTGAACTACAATGTGATGCCTCAGGAGAGGGAATTGGTGTTGTTCTCATGCAAAAAAGACACCCCATAGCTTTTGAAAGTCGTAAGCTCACAGAAACTGAAAGACACTATTCTATTTATGATAAAGAGATGTTGGCCATCATGCATGCCTTGGCCAAATTTCGACAATACTTGGTTTGTGGAAAATTTAATATCAAGACAGATCACAACAGCTTAAGGTTCTTCATGAACCAGAAGGATTTGAATGACCGCCAACAAAAATGGGTGAGCAAAATACAAGCTTATAATTTTGACATTGAATATATGAAAGGAACTAACAATGTGGTAGTTGATGCCTTGTCTAGGCACCCGCAAATAAATACCATCACCAGCATCACAGGAAGTTGGAAAAATGACATCATTGCAGAATATACCAAAGATCCTCTAGCTCAAGAAATACTTGAAGGAAATACATCCAACAATGAGTTTAAGGTAGTTGAAGACATCATTTTGTATAAGGATAGAATATTCCTTGTTCCCCATTCCAAGATTAAGGGGAAAATTTTGAAGGAATATCATGATTCCCCCCTGGCAGGACATCCTGGATATTATAAAACTTACAAGCAGATAAGGGAACGATATTCGTGGAAAGGTCTCAAAAAGGATGTAGGGAAATATGTACAAGAATGTATGACTTGTCAAAAGAATAAAGCAGAACTTAACCATCCAGCAGGATTACTACAACCACTACCTATCCCAGGCCAAAAGTGGGAAAGTATTTCAATGGATTTCATCACTGGATTGCCTAAAGTACAAAGTAAGGACTGCATTTTTGTGGTGGTGGATCGGCTAACTAAGTACGCTCATTTCTTTCCTATATCCACCGAATTCAGAGCACCCCAAATAGCTGAAGTGTTTTTTCAGAGAGATTTTCAAGTTGCATGGTCTACCGCAAAATATAGTCAGTGATCGCGATAGCCGCTTCCTTAGCCAGTTTTGGCAAGAACTCTTCCGGCTCACAGGTACAAATCTTACACCGAGTACTAGTTATCACCCACAGACCGATGGTCAAACAGAAATTGTAAATAAATGGTTGGAAGGCTACTTGAGGAATTATGTTACTGGTCAACAAAACTCTTGGGTCAAATGGTTGCACTTGGGAGAATATTGCTACAACACAACGTACCATATGTCTATTAAAATGAGCCCCTTCAAGGCTCTCTATGGGTATGAAGCAACTACTTTCGGAAACTTAGTCATGCAGGAGAGCAGAGTGCCAAGTGCCAGAGACTTCATTCAGCAAAGCATGGATATTATGAAAGCTCTCAAAGATAATCTCCATCATGCTCAAAATCAACAAAAAATGTATGCAGATTGGAATCAAATTGAAAGGACATTTGAAGTTGGGGATCTAGTTTTTTTGAGGCTCCAACCGTACAAGCAATCTTCCATTAAAATAAGCGGGGCAGAAAAGTTAAAACCCCAATTTTATGGCTCGTACAAAGTTCTCAGGAAAATAGGTGAAGTAGCCTATGAATTGGAATTGCCTAGCGATAGCAAGATTCATAACATCTTTCATGTGTCCAGACTTAAAAAGGTTCTTAGGCAACAAATTACTCCATGTACAGAGTTACCACCCCTTGATGTTGAGGGAAAGCTTGTTTTGGAACCTAAAACAATCTTAAACGTACAAGAGAAGAAGTTGAGAAACAAGATTATTCTAGAGTACTTGATTAAATGGAAGGGACTACCAAAAGAAGATGCTACTTGGGAAAGCGAAAAAATTTTGAAACATCCGAGTTTGAATTTTGCTTGAGACAAAGCAAGTTCGAGTTATCCTATGAACTCTTAGAAAATAGATTGTTAGACAATGATATTCTCTTTTACAATAGATTTTTTGTCAATATAGTGGTATTTAAAATACCCTAAAAAACATTATGTTTCAAACATGAACACGAATTCTATATTGATTGTTAGGTCATTCACATGCTATAGGATGAACCTATGATTAGATACGATAAGTGCAAGTGTGAATGATTATTCTTGAGTATCTTTCTATTGAGATATTATCATCTTTCAAGTGATGTATGCTCTATTTTTCCATGTAAAAAATATAAATTGATGTCTTCTTATACCTTAATAGGACACTAAATTATGGATGTCTGTTTATAGTCAACTTGGGATAAAAGTGTGAAAGGAGGTCAATTTGATAAAATATTTAATATTTTATTTTAAAATATAAGGATCAAGATCATATTTATGAGGATAACCTCATAGCTACAAATACAACCTTCATCAAACATCTAGGTTGGATTAGTGTTAGGGATTAGGTTATGAATTAAGATAGATAATTTATTATAATAAAAAAATAACTCAATTGGACCAGGATTGGATGCACATAAGTATAGAGATATAAGTATAAGTGATGAGAATAAGGCTAGAAGTGCAAGAAAGGCCAGACACACAAACCCAAATATGCACAAAATATGTTATTTATAGCGATATAAAATTATTAAGATATTGGCCCAAACTAGACACAAAACTAAATAGGAAAATGTATTGTTGGTGGAACTCAGTCCACTATAGGCACCAAAAAACCTTACCAAATTTGAGTTAGCAAGTGAAGAAGGGAGGTTGTGTTGTTCTAAGAAAGCCACACAACCTCTACAAAGGTTCAAAGTACTTGTTGCAGCTCAAATGTTTAGTTATAGGGACACAAAATAAGTAGTAGGTACAAAGAACTATGTGAAAGGAATCCAAGTGAGAGGAAATAGCTTCCTACACTAATCTAATCAGGAGAGAGTTACAAAAACTTTCTTTTAAACACCTTTAACAGTTGCAACTAGAGAAGCACATAAATATTAATGGAAATAGAATAGCAACAATGCACAAAAATAGTGATACCAAATATACTATGAGGAAAAACCTTTTGGATAAAAAACCCCACCCTCCAAAAGCACAATTCTTCTCTATTATATCAAATAGAGATTACAATGTTTCTCCAAACTGTGCATAAATACTCTACACAAGTGCTTCAACATGAACACATGTTCAGGAGTGATATCGACAACACTTTGTTACCTGCAAACAAACTATTCATTCTAAAACTCAAGATGCTCAATAAATAAAGTGATACAAGCTTCAAGAAGCATCTAGAAGGTGAGGGGCATCCAAATTCACATGGAAAAAATTTTAACGCCTTAGACATGCATTTGGACACATGTACAACATTCCCTTACACCCCTTACACTTGTCAAACATGCAAATAGTATTCTTCCAAGCTTGGGCACCTAGAATGTGCTAAAAATAGGTTATGAAAGATGCCTTACACATCTTACAACTATCATAGAATCCGTCATAGCTGACAACACTTATAACTGTAAGAGAATCTGTCATAACTGGCTAAAAATAGCTAATTCTCTTACATCCTGTCATAACCCAACTTGGGCGCCAAATTTCACCAATTCATTCAAATATTCCTTGTGATGCATCATAGGATATGTCATATGTCATAGATTCCAAAGTGGGATGCCTGTGTCCACTTGGGATGATGATGTGTCGCTCAATCACCTCTAACGGGGATGCCACCTAGCTGGTGGGTCCCTATTAGTAACATGACACCATAGGCAACTAAATAATATAAATACATACATTAAATTACAATAATTAAATCAATTTTGGGACTCTAAGGTTGAGACACCTTAATCCCAACACTATGCTATAGAAAAATAGAACTAAGTTGTAGCTAACAATCTATTGTTACATAAATAGAAACTATGCTATAGGTGCACAGCTAGATGCTACAAGAAAAATACAAATATATGTTGCAAGAACATTAACCTATGTTTTAGGGGTTTGACTACACAATACAAAATCACAAAGTACTCAAATGTTCACATAGAAAATAACCCTCTTTTAGAGTAGCAAACCCATAAAAATTTATCACTCAGAGGAACACATATCATCCAAAAAGGAAATAGATTTACAAATTTAATATTTTATTGCATTTAAGTCAAAAATAATAGTCATCTACAATCATTTGTACACATTCACATTCCTTCAAATTTCTAGGACAAAATAGGAGATTCCCTTGCTTTTCCTTTTCCTTTCTATTTGGCAATCACATGATCCTCTACTCCTCTTTGCATTTCTCTACTCTATTTTTTGGTTTCTTCTTCTTGTTCCTAACTTTGTCCTCTTCCTTTTCTTTGCTTATGTATTCTCTATTTTCTCTCTCTATTTTTTTTGGTCTTTATTCTTCCTCAAAAAATCCCTCCAAAATCTGGAAACTTTCACCAAAATCCCACCTAAACTAGGTGCAACACGTTAAAATGTCATTAATGTCCAACTACCTAATTTTGAGTTCAAAACTCTCACTCAAAATTCTTCCTCTCCATTGTTCCTTGTTTTTGTTCATTTATGAGCTTGCAGGTAGGTAGTTGATGCCCCAAATAACTAAAAATTTAAAATTTAAAACATATCATCTCATCCACAGTGGTTGGTGAAAGGAAAAAAATAGAAAAAGGGTCTAGGTATAATGTCCCTACATAAAACTAATGGGGTACAAAAAAATTACAACATCCTACTCACTGCTAAAATTCTTTGTTGCTACATGTAAAAATTTTGATTGCTATAGGTTACAAACCAATTGCTACATGTTAGAATTTTTATTGTTGCAGGCTAATTTAAATGACTCCAACTCTACTAATCTTAACCAAGTGGAATCCTCCCCTTTTCTATTCTTCCATTTTACTAGATATTCACTATATTATTTTCTCATTTTATTGCTAACCACTCTAAGATTCAAAATGCATTCAATCTCCTCTTGTTCTCTCTCGGGTAGCTATTCCATCCATTTTTATGGTGGTGTTTCCTCATTTTCTTGTTGTTGTGATGTCTCTCTATCATGACATAGTAAGTATATAAATCAGAAACATTAAAAATTGAAGAGATTTCCAAACCTATAGGTAGCTCAAATATATAAGCATTTGGAAAAAACTTCTTGATAATTTTGTATGGTTTAATATTCTTCCACTTGAGCTTTATTTGATCCAGAAGGATCTAGAAGACCAAAAATTTCACAGTCTCAAAATCAAACAAAGCCAACTCTATTGCATAGGGACCACTTACACGATCTTGATGCAACTTGTATCATCTCAAGAGGAGACCGTACACCCAAGATATACTTGGTCAAAGTTGGGGTGAAACCTGGTATAGGGGGCAGTCAAAGGCAAAAAATTTGACTATCTCAAAAACTAACAAAACTAGCATCATTTTGTAGAGCTTTTTGAGAACTTTCCAATGCAACTTGAATGGGCTCAAACAAAGTATGTATGACCAAGTTATGGTCAGTCAAAGTTGCAAAAGGAAAAGGTTGACCAGGTATAAATGATAACGTTAGCATGACATCAACATAGTGACGTGGCAATATTACTGAGTGATGTGGAAATCTCATATGCTGACACATGGCATTTGATGATTTCATCATGATGATGTGGCATGCATAGTTGGCAAGTTGTTGACATGGTAGGCACAGCTGGCAAGTTGTTGACGTGGCCAATCAGAATCTGACACGTGGCAGAAGTCAGCCATTTGCAAAATGCCACATGGTGTCTCTACCAAACAATCAAGTTCAATAGTTTACTAAAATTTATGCGTAGTAGGGTTGATGTGGAAATCTCGTATCGTGCATGGCATTTGATGATATGCGTCATGATGGCGTGGCATGCACAATTGGCAAGTTGTTGACATGGTAGGCCGCGACTGAGGTTGTTGACATGGCCAATCACAATCGACATGTGGCAGCGATCAACCATTACAAATACCATAGCATCTACCAAATAATCCGGGTTCAACAAAACTTACTAAAAATTATGCGGTAGGGTTGAACCGCCAACCACTCAACTTACAAGCCATAGGCTCCACCAATAGCCACACACTATTCTCACCATATATGCTCCCGATTTTTAATTTATATTTATTAAAGACAAGAGATAGAAGAACGAAAAGATAGAAGAGAGAGGAACACGAGCTTGATAATAGAGTTCGTCCAATTAGGACTACATCTCTGGGTCTGCTTCTCAAGGTAGACCACTTTATTAATATCACCAAGCAATGAAAATTCCTTGTTACAATATCCAAGCTCCACTTGGATAAGAATTTCTCACAATCTCTCTCTCCTTTACAATTTTTGGTGTAATAATCAACACCTTGTAATCTCTCTCTTAAAGAATTCAAATTCTCCACCTTCACAATAATTTCTCAATAACACAATTATTCTCTTCAAGAGAATTTTCCCAACATTCCTCACTTGGTTTCCCCAACTCTAAACCCTCACCCCTCTTTTATACATAAAATTTTTCCCATTATGGTTAAAAACCATAAGATTTACAAAATCAATCAAACCCCCTTTTACAAGTAAAAATCTTTGAAAATCCCCTTAAAATAATATTAAAATCCTTAATAATTTCCTAAACCCCTTAAAATATCTTTTACATATATTTTATATAGGCCCTTAAAATATTTTATTCGGGTTATTAAAGGTTTATAAGTTTTTTTAAATTATTCTAAGGGGTTAAATGTTTAATTATGGGAGATTTCGTCTTTAAGGCTTCTTTAAGATTCACTTGCCTCGTATTTACTGCCAAAAGAAGTGATAGTGCAATGGCCTCCTTTTAAACCATGTATCCAAAGTCTTTGTGAATAAATATAAAGCGCACCCATTATATATTTTTCTGCCTTATTTAGGGTGTTGTAAGGTGTATCTTTACACTTTCACACTAATCTAGGGTTTTATTAATTAATTGAGGTCAATTTTCCTTAATTGGTCCCTTTAATTCAAATCAAAGCCTAATTAAATGCAAAATATGAGGGATAAAACCCGACATTCATAAATGATATAACACAACACTTAATTTTTGGCGAGAGGTGTGTGTGTCCTAGGTTAGTGACCTAGGACCCATTCGCCACCTAATGAATGGGTCCTCATTAGGTCTTATGACCCTATTTTCACATGATCTTTCACATTGTCCAAAGTGTGTCCTAGCTAAGTGAGCTAGCACCCATTTTCCAAATGGTGAATGGGTCCTCACTTAGACCTAGGACCCCTCTTTGAAATGTGTTTTTGGTAGTTTATTAATGATTTCAAATCCTAGATTTGATGTCGGCTTGTCATATTTGAATTTTAGGATTTAATGATAAGTATAAATACAAGATTATTTCACTTAGTTTCACCTAGCAATTTTGATCCAAGCAATCCTAGAATTCTTATGCAAGAATCCTAATAGCAATTTTATGATATCAAGAGCATTCAAGAGCATTTCTAAGGAATTCAAGGGAAGATTATTGAAGGAATATTGCAGCAATCAAGGGTCATTTCATCATGTCAAAGTCATAATGCATCATGCATGTTGTTGAGCTAATGTGTTGATGTAGCATTTCAAGATCAATCAAGTATTTTTAAGCATTTTTTCACATCAAGTTTTATGATCAATATCTACATTCATTGAGGCTACTTCATGTTGGTTTTCATATCTACAATCCAAGGTTTCAATTAGGTGTGGTGAGTTGTGACATTGCATTTTTTCATTCATCATTCCTTTATACACTGTTTCATTTCAAGGTCTAATTACTAAAATGGGGTTTGACCAAGGAAAACCCCTATTCCATAATAAACAAAATTTTCTCCTCTTTGATGTGTG
>VDFB02141557.1:0-24951 GCA_007258455.2 Sequoia sempervirens
ACTTTTCTTTACATATCATAAAGAATGTTATATTCTTCTATTAACAAATTTTAAAAATTGAAATATCTTTAGAACTAAAAAATTATCACATTAAGTATATTTTTAAAATAAATAATTAATAAATTAATTAAAAAAATTATACAAACAATTAATTATTAAATATTTTATTTATATTAATATTATTTAATATTAATAATATTGAATTTAATTAACAAATCAATTAAAAATTATACAAAATTTATTTATCCATTCCCTTCAATTTTCTATGAACAAATCCATTGCAGCTTTTAAAAGGAGATCATTGGTGCATGTGAATTTTATTCTTGGTGAGGCCACATCCCATCGCTGCATTGGGCAACTTTCCCACTTTCTCTATTCCCTCTGCAAACACCACTCCCATCCCCATGAAGAAGTGGGCCTCCAAATGGCAGTGGAAAGCCCATACTCCTGGGTTATCGGCTTTAAACCGAATGGCTGTCCATCCATATGGAAACACTGCCACTGTGTTCCGCAATGGAGGATTTAACATGTTGTAGTTGAGAGGGTCCTTCACTGGGTCGAAAACGCCCTCTCCATATCCAAGAATCCAGAAATCGTGGCCATGCAGATGCCATGGATGGATTTCTGAATTGTTCGTAGTGAGAATATTTGCATTCTGAAGAATCACATCCACAACGGAGTTCAATTCAAAGACGTACACACCGTTCCCTTCGACAGCGTTGGGATTTGGGGGAGGAATGGTGATGTTGTAGTCACGGGGCCTGTAGACATCCGGAGGTTGGGTGGTGTCGTAGGCGCCCTTGATTTTGTATTTCATGGCGGCCAAGTAGGGAGTCGGAGGAGGCAGCAGCGAAATATTGTTGATCGCCCACTTTGTGTATCCGTTGATCTTGTTTTGCGTGTTGAGAAGAATCAGCTGTCTGTGTGACTGAAGCGGGGGAAACTTTTCGTGTTCTTTCATAGCCATGAATTTCCTAGCCAGAGCTCTGCTGTAGGCGAAGTCGTTCCACTGCGGGCTTGTGGGCGCTGGCGCGGTGGGAAGTTTGGTTGAGGGATTGGGAAGATAGTTCAAGACGGCCAGTCCAGTGGGCGTTTTGGGCTGCCTGCCTCTCACGTTCACGCCCGCCCAATAGTTTTGAGAAGTGTTCTGGTTTGCTGTAATCAGAACGGAATAGGATTCGCCAGAGTATACGTCCAGGTTGTCTACTTCCATCGGTTCTACGTAATGCCCATCTGCCTCAACGACCGTCATGTTGTGTCCCTGTACAAAACCAAATGTTATTAACAAGCGGAAAAGAACCCCATATTTGGGTGGGATTGGGTTGTCGACGTAAACAAGGACTGCATTGACTTAGTATCAGTAGCGAATAAAGGTTTTGGATTAAGCTGACTGACTTGGATGAGAAAGTTGAGGCCGGCAAGAGACGCAACACTTGCAATACGGAGGCGGTACGTGTTCCCAGGTCGCACCGGCAAGACATAAGGGGAGCACTGCTTGTTTGTAGCATTACAGGAATCGACGGTTGCTGAGCAATTGTTTTGTCCTCGTCCCTCAATCAGCAGTGACTGGTGCAAAGTAACATCACACAATAAAATTGTCAGATGCAAATTATAATTAAATATTAGGTTAAATATTAACATGTTTGATCGTAAACCAGTAGTAACAACACGCCTATTTTTATGTAATTTTAAATTAATTATATTCATATAATACTTTCTAACATTTAAAAAATCATATTAATTTTTATGTACCAAATTATTATGAAATACATTTATTTGATTTTTAATATTTGTGATATTTAAGTTTAATAATTTAAATCTCATCTTTGAAAGAAAAAGAAGTGTATATCAATTTTAATATCTTAAATATATTTATATAAAAATATTAGAGATATGAGAATCATTTTATTTATTTAAGAATTGTTTTATTTTGCTTTATCATTTCATAGTGACATCCAGAAAAACAACTTGATCATTATGTATATAAAAAATCACTTAAGTTTGATAATTATTTTTGTATCAAACAATAAATATAAATTTAAAAAATTATAGTATGAAGTTTTCCAAAGTAAAAATAAAACAAAAAAATAATGATTGATGATTTTTTCAAAGATAAAATTTTGTTAGAAAAATAAATTATATTAAAACAAAATAAAAATAAAATTTATTAGATAGGTTACCTAATTTATTATATACATAAATGAGAATTTTATTTTCAATTACTTTTATTTTATTTTATTTTTAAATTATTTTAATTATTACATACATATAACTTTAATTTATTTAGTTATTGTTTTATTTCAATTTTTATATATATTTTTTATCTATAATATTGAAAATTTTAATATAAGAACTTTTAGTCTTGTCTAACCTAGATAAGCTCACAAATGGAGACTTCATCCCTAACATAAATGCTAAGAATAATTTAAAAAGACAAACACTAATAACACAATAGAAACATAAAATATATCAAAGAATAACTTTATTAACCTATAATTTTAAATTATTTAAAAATATTTTATTTTACTTAAATTTATTTTATACACGGACCAATAAATATTCGTTTATTTATAAAATTATTTATTATAGTTTCACAATATATTTAAATATATGTTAAACTCGATTTTAATTTTTACGTACGGTAACATTCATCACTATTCAACTTTTTTTTTAACATAATAATAAAAACTCTCGTTAAGAGAGCTCTTCTAAATGAAATCTAAATAATATACCTGAGGCTCCCCAGCCCAGACGAAGGGATTGGAAGACAGGCCCACTGCCTGTTCGTAAGTGCTCTTGTGCCACCAGTCGTCTAACACGATGCTCAGTTCGCCATCGTAGGCGAAGGGTTCTTTGCCCGCGGCATCCACTATCAGCGACCCATAAAACCCTGCTGCCCGTTGTAGCCCATAATGACCATGGTAAAAGTATGTCCCCGGCTGCATTTCACATATTCATCATCAATATGATAGTTAAGTGAAAGCAGTCATTTCATATTGAAAGAAACTCCAACCTACTCTGTCCACAACAAATCTATATACGTAGGTTTCCCCTGGATAGATTGTGCACTGCGAAATGGAAGCCGTCCCATCGTTCCAGGGAGTGCAGATCTGCAACGCAACACTGCAGGAGAGTTATTTCCGCGGTGCTAGATACATTTTAAGCCCTGCAACGTTACTGACATTTAAATTGGGTGCAAACCGAGAAGAAAAATGGACCATTTACCTGGCGAATGCCATGCCAGTGAATAACAACGTTTTCAGTGGGCATCAAGTTTTCTAGCTGGACGACAACGGTGTCCCCTTCTCTGGCTCTGATGGTTGGTCCCGGGTATTGTCCATTTATAGAGATGATGGTCACCTGCATGCAATCAGGAGCCCGTGTCTGGTAATTTACTTTCCATTTGTGAAAATGCACCTTCGCTTCAACACCAAAAGATAACAGTGCCAACAATAACAACAGGAGACAAGAAACTCTGCCAGTCATTGCAAGTAGTCTAGATTGGTACTAGGACCAAAATCTCAGAGCACATGGATGGAGTTGCACACTTTCTCTCTGCATGTAATAAACAGAAAAGAAGAAACAGCAGGAAAACAGAGCAGAAACAGAGTATTGAATAGAATAGAGAATAACTCACTTTTCTTGTATTACTCATCAACAGCATTACATATTTAAAGATACCCAAATATTCAATCACTTCCTACAAACCTGGAACATACGATGACAGCAGGTTGAAGTGAATGAACAGCTAACTAAGTTTATTGACAGCAGACAATATGACTGAACCAACGAACTGAAGATGAACGGACAGATCAAATAGTTTGTTGGAGACTCCTACTCAAACTCTTCTTAATTGCATTATTGACTTATTCCAACAGTAATCCCATTTTAAAGTCATTTCAGAAGCGGGAATCCAATGTGAAATGGTGAGGGTTATTCTTAGTTCAATGGTCAAAGTCTGTGAAAAAGGGAAACTTATTTACGGCGTTCCAAAATTTATGGTCCCTCATGTCAATATTTTAAATGAATCACTTTCTTTCTCTCTCGGGCCTGCTCTTAGCGTGCAATTTTTCTTGATTCTTCAGAAATTAGATTGTTCTTTGTGCGGTATGACGTTGTTAGTTTGTCTGTTCTGAGTTGTATGTCGATGACATTTTTGTAAATATGCAATGTAGTTGCTGAGATGATGTTAATTTCTACTTGATTTTGAATTGGACTTTAATTTCTAGGTAGTAATTGGCGGCATTAATTTCTACTAGGTGGGTTTTTTTTTTCACTTATCATTTTTCATGAATTTGTATTCAGTAGTTGCATTTGAATTTTCATTTTTCAAGTATGAAAATTAAATCTAGAATATTTATCTAAAACAATCTCCATAATGCTATGTCTTCTTTAAATCAATCTTGACACAAAATCTCTCTTATATTACCCATATAATCACAATATTAAGTTAAATCTCAACTTAAACCTCACTTAAATACTCCACGTGGCTCTACATATGAAAAATTTCATGTGTATCACAAGATACCATCAAGTGCAGCGAATTTCATATTTTCAATTCTCTAGTTATACACTAAGCATAATAGAAAATTTGCACTTACCTAGATTAATAATTCATAAATGATAAGAAGGAAGATATATAGAAGAAAACAACTAACCGTTCTACACTAACCATAAGCATCCTAATAGTTGTTCTATAGATGACTTCAATCATAATGTCATAGCATATCTTTACAGTTTTCCTTTCCTGGCACCAACTCTAAATGGTTATGTAACGAGTTTATTGTTATTTATTCACTTATACCAAAAGACTAATTGACTAAAACACACCACACATGATTGAGTATATAAAGGCTCAACAACACACTCATCAACTATATCTTTCACATCAAGAAAAATATCTCACTTTCAACAACCATTTTCCGTAGAAGGATTGAGTGCACTTTGCTCATCTATAGAGCCTCTTGTAGATAACTAGTCATATATGTGAGCTCCCTCTATAACCATTCAAAGTCCTCTTTCAAGTGGAGCACTAGTGATGACTCATTCACTAAATGTTATGCCACATTCTTGTCAAGATTTCAAACAACTCTATTGGCAACTGCAATAACAACCTCTGATACCATATGAAGGGAGAAATCTAGATAATATTATTTGATGAAAAATACAATGTTTATACAATAGAAAATATAATGGTTCTACAACCACACCATAACTATTAGTATAACTACACAACCAACAATAACTTAAGCATTAAAATATAAAAAGTAATTATGCTAACAATTACAAAATGAATAAGATTGCAAGGAGCATTAAATTTAGGAATATTTTGATTTGGTTTTTAAAAGGAATCAACATTCACATCAAAATCAGATAGGATAACTACAAGATAATGGGTCCATTTGTTGGCCTTATTTCGTTATCTACACACAAACACACACACACACATATAGAATACTCTTAGAGAATATTAATGTATTAAGTAGTTCTATGCATTGACAAGTTCATTAATTTCCTATCACATATTCAAATCATATTATAAACACACTTAATAATTTAATTCCATGCATAAGGTGCTTAATGAATAATTCATTGGGGTGCACCTTAAAAGGATAAATAATGAATTGAATGGAGTTTGAATAAAAAGGGGTCGTGACATGAAATAACTAGGTATTTATATGCAATTAATCTAATTTCCCAAAAATCAAATCTTGATAATTGCCATTTGACATTTGAAATTCAAATAATATAATAACAACTCTAACATATTAAAAGTTGAAGGTAAAATAGATGGACCAAGTTACCTAGGGCGCCATTGTCCTGGCCCTATTTTGTGGGGTGTAAAGTATTGGGACAAAAATATTAAATGTTTTCCTTGGTTTTGTGTATGGTTTTTCTTGATAAATATCCAAATGGGTGATGGAACACATAATTTAGGACATTAGATGTATAATTAGGTTGATGCACGTAAGTTGGAAAAAATCTAGTGTGAAATTGTCAAGGGTGATAATTTATGATGCTACATTTAGCCCCACCTTTAGTGAGTATGAACTTACACTCATACTCACACTAAAGTAGAAAATATGTCAAGATGGGTTTGATTGTCTCAGTGTTGGAGAGATAGGATGTCAATGAATCTAAGAAGATTGTACAAGCCTCCAAAATTCAAGATCCCATGGTAAACCAATAGAGAGACAAGAGAACACACATGTGTGTAATGCATCAAGAAAACATAAAACATGAATGAAAAAAATGCAACATACTACACTACACAATGAACAACACCATACAAACAAAATGCAAACTTGATACAAACATAAGAAAACATATATGAACACAACACAAAATTAGTACTAAGAGGATTCAAGTTAGTAAATCAAAGAGACCATAGTCTTAAATTTATCTCAAGTACCAAATTGCATATCTCAAATGTATAATAGAAAAAGAGTTCTCTCATGAGGACTAGCAAGTTGTATTATGCCAAATCGCTCACGAGCTACATGGATCTACTAGCTAGCAAGCTACATTATGCTAGGTGTCCATGCAATATGATGGGTTCCACAAGGCTAGCAAGCTATGTTATGCTAAGAAACTTATGAAATACATGGCTCCACTGATAACCAAGTTGTGTTATACTTGATGACCATGTAAAAAAGGGTGCTCAAGTTCATGAACTAGCAATTTTTGTTATGCCAAATACATGGACTCTTTTGTAAAATCTCATCTTAATGTACAAGGGGACAGACAAAAATCACCTCAAGTGGTGCATAAAATTTTAATGTCCAAGAAGATGAATGACAATCATCTTCGGGGGTGTATTAAATTTTAACATCCAAGGGGATGAACAAAAATCACCTCAAGAGGTGCCTAAATTTTATCTTTATTGAATGTTGTGATAATCGAGTTTTTGTATCTTGTCAATTTGTAGGATTTGAATGCAACAATGAAAAAATGATCTTCAATATTCCTCCAATCTTCCTCAGATCTAAAACCTACACATTGAAAGATAGAGGAAGGGTTGTGCCATGTAGGTGCTTGCTTCATTAAAATATCGTGTTGGTGTTTCCATCACCACAATGGAAAAGTTGATAAAAGAGAGCTTATCCTTTTGAGGGATAGAGGCTAAATGAAGAATAAATGGTGAATCAACAATGGAATGCAACTCACCACTCAAATCTTGTTTCCTTGAAGGATTGAAGTCATGCAAATCACCTCAAGACTTAATTGCAATTTGGCTTGATTTCTTGGAAGACCTACAAGGGTTAGTCCTCATAAACAAAATGATCTAGCGTAAACACATGAACAAACTCACATAAAACTTGACATGGTGCTTCAATACTAAAGTGTTGCACAATAAATTTTCTCTTAACTTCTCTTGGCTTGATAATAATTTCTTGATAATCCTCTTGATTCAAATATTTCCACTTCTTGTACCTTAGATTTTTTTATTAAGAGGGATAAATTATTTTGATCTAGAGCTATGAGCCGATGGGGTTACAAATGGGGGGCCTCATCCCCAATATAAATTCTCAAAAATTACACCCCAACGGGGTTTGAACCTTGATGGAAAGAATAACAACATAACAACTTAACCATCACACAATTCCACTATTGGATCTTACTCCTTAGATTTTACATGGTAAAATGATTAGGTATTTATATGCAATTAATCTAATTTCCCAAAAATTAAATCCCGATAGTCAACATTTGACATTTGAAATAGTATGACTAGTCACATGATATATTTTTATGAAGAAATATGCTATGTTATATTTTCACATATGTGTACATATATTCAATGACCCTTATATCTTTTCATCCCATTCCCATCACCCCTTTCCATATATCTCACATTCGAGGTAGTGTTTGATATCATGCTTTGGAAAATTCTTTTGGCATCCTCCTATTTGTACAAATGCAATTTACTAATGTGCCTCCCTCTCTAACATATCCCTCTATACCACTATTTTGATGTGCATGTATTGTCACACATAAAAGAATAACTCAAATATCTCCCCTACAATACAACATAAAGGAAAAAGAACTTATCTAGCACCATTGATGCACTCTAGTTAAACCCCTAGCCATTGTGATACTCATGTTCTATCCCCTATCATTTTCCTTCATCAAAGAACTTGTTCCCAACATTAAACATTTATCATCACCTTACTATATGTTTTAACACTTTGAAAAATGATACCTACAATCAACATATAATATTAATTTATTTAACAAATTTTTATTTTAATTAAAATTATTTTCTATTTATAAACACAATTAAATTTATTTTAAAATAATTTTATTTTAAATATATTCAAACTCTATTTATTCATGACATAATTCTCTATCATAGTTAAAATCCTTTTAATATACTAATTGAAACCCTTGTTAAGAGATCTCTCATAAATGAAATGTACATGATATACCTGAGGTTCCCCAATTTAGACAAAGGGATTGGAAGACAAGCCCATTTCCTATTTGTAAGTTCTTTTATTTAAAAAATCATTTAAAACAATGCTCAGCTCACCATCGTAGGCATACGATTCTTTTCCTCACCCATTAAACGTTGTTGACCATTGTAGGCCATAATGACCATGACATAAGTATGTCCCCCACTGAATTTCATATATTCATGATCAATATCACAGTTCAATTAAACATATATTTAATCTTGCAAGAAACTCAAACCTACTATGGCCACATTTTGCATATTCTAGAGAGCATCGATCTGGAACGCAACACACTAAGAGAGTTATTTTCATAGTGTTAAACACATTTTTTCTGCATGGTTGGGCTTAAACAACACATGCTAAACATTAAAAATTGACTAGTGTGTGTTGACTCATGTGGTCCCCTCTTCTTATTTTCATTTTCATTGGTTGAAAAATATCATTGTAATCTCCATTGTTCTTGAATCTGCTTTACTCATTATTTAGTTCCCATCATTTGCGAATTGTCTTTACTCTTTTGTTTCACATGTACTAGTGATAACAAGATAACAATATTATTTTACTCCCCATTCACACTCAATAGCTATAATATTTAAATTATTATTTAATGTGAATATTTAAATTTATTTTGTAATTATATTTAGTATATTTTAATTTTTTTTATTTTTTTTTGGCGAAAAACACAAGACCAATATAATATATTAATAATAAAAGTTGATTACTTAATGTCTGAATAAGGAAGAGAGCAAAAAGAATCAAAATGAGTGCAGTTATTATAGGCACTCAGTTACCACAGGTATACTTCTTGTGCAGATATATACTACCCTTTAAATAATTATTAAATATTTTTAATTAATTATTAATATTATTTAAATTTGAACCAAAAGAAATAGGGTGTCGATCTTTTGGGAGATGGAACTTAGGGACCTATTTTGTACATTAGTTCAGTAGGAAACCAAGATCCCTCAACCAAGTGACTCAATTGAAGGACGGACTAGGGGTTTCCTTAGATGATAAGACGGGGGTTCACCATTTAAATGAAGCTTCAAAGGAGAAATGAGAACAGCTAGCACAAAACCCTAGAAACTTAAGAGCATGAAATCAAATTGATAAAAGAGAATGAAACAAAAGGGTACTTGAAAGAATAATGGAGTCAAAGGAAGGTTTGTAACCCTGAAAATTGTTGTTTTGGAGTGTAGTGGGACTGATATGCCAGACTGGGTGATTTAGTCCTAATTTAGAGTTTTTGGGCAGCATTTGGAAATTTATGTTCTCCAAATTTTCTACATGATATCAGAGCCAATTAAAATTCTCGTGCCTCTATGTAATGATTGAAGTGCTCCCATGTTATGATATCTTCCTGCATTCACAATGCATTTAAATTGTAGGGAATAGTTATTATCGGGTATGTTTTGAGGAATCGGACACTTTGAAGGTCATAGCCATTGGGCAGATTATCAGGAAACCTCTAAACATATATTTCTACTCTTATATTGGTGAATGAGAGTTTGATTACAGTATGGACGATATGCTATTGAGTTGATAAATACCACCAATCATAATCATTGCGTACAGTTTATATCGTTGGTCAAAGCTAATCCATCTCAAAGCTATATAGACTTCATTTGTCCTTATTCACAGTGCCATCTATTAAGAAACTATCGGCTTGGAATTAAACACCACTACATAATCTTTCTAAAAGATTTAAAGTCGCAAATCAACAATTAATATAGTCACTGAAATCAGTTGGGATGAATGATGCAGATTATAGAAAAAATAAAGTTGCAGATTGAAGGAATTAAGAGGTAAGTTTAAAGCAGTAAAGGAAATCATTGCATGTAGAAACCTGATCGCAGTTGAGAAAGAAAAGAATTCTAAAAAGGAACCGCTTTCTGGGAATAAGGTTGTAAGAGTCACCTATCAAGCAAAAGCATTTTTGTTGTATTTAAAGAATTCAATTGAATATCATTCCTATTGAAAGCAGACCGAGTCAGAGATTTAGATGAAAAAGTGAGAGAGATACTAACAAAGAAAACAGAAAGGAGTCATATTATTCAATCAAGAGAAACTTGATAGTATCATGATGAGTAACGATGATACTATGAAGGGCAGTAGATAAAGGATTTCTAATCAGAGTTTTAAGAGCAGATTGATGAGTTTTATGTGCAGATTTATGAGGTTCATTTGAGCAGATCTATGAGTCTTATATGAGAAGAGTTGTAGAGTTTGAGTTAGTAGATTCCTGAAGTATTATAGACTTGTAGAAGGCATTGGGAAAAAATTAAGAAGCATTTTTATAGTCCTTTTGAAGCATACATGAGCATATTTTTTGTTAAATTCATAGGCATATATGATTACAGATATAAGGTTAACTTGAGCAGATTTTTAAGGATATTTCAAAGAAGAATTATGAAAAGTTTTTGAGAAGATTAGAGAAGAACAGAGTTAAAGAACTTTATGAGAAGTCTTTTGAATATGTTATAGAAGACTTTTATGGGAAAATGTGTTTAAGAAAAGATTGAAGGAGGAAATAATCGGTTGATGATAGAAAGCTGAACCCCTAAAGAAGATTTTTTCCAACTTTTAATTATAGAAGTGTAGGTGATGATTTCACATTGGAATATTGTGTGAAGGCAACAAAATTGGTAAGAGGGAGTAAATCTATAGATTGAATTTGTAATATTATGTTTTGAAAATTATTATCGTCTATCATGCATTCATCCTATCAACAAAGGTGGATTGGAGAAGACTAGTTGGAATATATTGTAGTTTTAAGAAGAAAGGTAATCACAAAATTTCTTAATTTTTTCACAAAATTTGATGAATTCTATAATATTTGTTGAAGCTTAAGTTTGTAAAGGTGCCAAAGAAAGTCACCCACTTGATTGGAGGTAACAAAAATTTATTTTCTTCAAAAAAAATCATCAATAAATAGAAGTGTTTTCAATGGGAAAGACCAGTAAGAAGGAAAAAAAAGAAACTGCAAATTTATTGTCTGAGAATGATAGTTTGAAAGATGAACTCATGAAGCTCAAAATGTGTAACTCAAAAGTACTAGAAAAGATAAAGGAGGTTTCAAAAGAAAGATGTGAATATTTTGGCAAAATTCAAAATCTTGAAAAAGAATTGGAAAATGTTAAAGTGAAAAATGAAGAATTAAAAACAGAAAATAGGTCACAAAAGGAAGATATATTGAAATTGAGAGAAGATCTTTTGTCTAGTGAATTACTTAAAGCTTATGTAAGGAAAACCAGAATCTAAAGTTTGAAGCTTATGTAAAGGAAAGCCAAAGTCTAAATTCTAAACCTACACTATGTAATGTGTCATGTGATACAAGTGATTTGTTTTGTTCACTAGATGAATTGTTTGATAAATGTCATATAGCTAAAGACTCTCTTGATGAAAAGTGTAAGGAAGCAAACAATATTATTGAATCTACAAATATTGCTAGTCATGAGGATAATGAGAAAGAATGTTCTTCAAAGAATGATGGGTTTAAGATAATGAAATGAATGGGTTACAAAGGAAATGGTTTGGGAAAATATGGACAAGGAATTTTTGAGCCCATTGAGCCAATAGTAAGGCCAAAAATCAAAGGCCTTGGATATGTTAGTGGAGATAAAAATAATGTTAAAAGCTCAAAGAAATTAATTCAAGAACTACAATGCATAGAATGTTCTAATTTTCATAAGTATGGACATAAAAGAGAGATGTGTTGCGATCTTCATCTTTGCAGTATTTGTGGATTGAGGAACCATTTTGAGAAATTGTGTTGGAAAAAGTGGAAGAAACAATCTTTAAAAGATACTATACAGATGGATTGTGGACGGATTGTTGTATCAAATTGGAAAATGGTCACAAATGTGTTTAGATTTTTGTACAACCATAAATATTCTTATGTTTGAAAAAATAACTAATCAATGGTGCAAGATTTGAAGTTGGAGTACTCAAATATGGAGGATGGTTGTAATATTGATCTCAAAAGATAATTGTTGAACCTAAAAATTTGTATAGTTGATCGCAAAGATCATTTCTAAATGGTTGTTGTGTTGATTGGAAGGATCATTGTTGAATTTAAAAGTTGTACTCTTGATCGCAAAGATTGTTTATTAATGGTTGTGATCACAAAGATAACTTCTAAACCTAAAAATTTGAAGTATTCATCACATAGATCATTTTTGAATAGTTGTAGTGTTGATCACAAAGATCATTACTAAATTTGTGAAAGATTTGATCGCAAAGATCATTGTTAAAATTGATTGTAGAGATCATTGAAGCTTTTGGTTACAAAGATCGTTACCAATCATTGATGAAATTGATTGAAAAGATCGTTGTTGCAATTGATCGAAAAGATTGTTGTTGAAATTGATCACCAAGTTCATTGTTTTTGAAAAGGAAAAAAATAGGTTTTACAGGGACCTGAAACCACGAAGTTCAAACAAACAAAAGATAAATAAAAAGTACCAACAACCGACCAGCTGTCCCAAAAAGGAAACGATAGCAACAAAAGACAGCAGGGTCCAAAAAAAGGACCACCCAAAAAAAACCAGAAAACCAAACACTAAGTTACTCCAAATTATTCAGTAACTCCTCAGCTTCTTTTTCAACATTTTGCATATCCTGTAACCCCTGCCTAAGGATTTGAACCGTGTGTGAAGAAGTCAGGGTTTTCCTTTTTATGTTTGCTCTGGTACGAGTCGAAATACCTTCACCGGCCGATTTGCTGCCGCCTCTGTTCGCATCCAAATCCACCACCAGCGAACCCTTTTGACTTTTTTCAAGCTTTTCCACCATCGTATTTATGATGATTGTATTATGCCTTGCAATTTTGTGGTTGTTTGCAACAGTGGCCCTTATGTTTTGTCCAATCTTGAACATATTACATTCAATACTTGTCAATCTATCCTCCTGTAGTTGCTGTCTTTTCCTCGGTAAAGGAATTTCCTGTTCATCACTAACTCTTCTGTCCCAACTGATCTTCTGCTCCAGGTCCATAACCTTATTATTGAGAACAGTAATACAGCCTTTCAAATCACAAACTTCTTTCTGGGTCCATTTGAGAACGGTAAAAAGACCCTTTGTACTTTTTTCCGCAACACTAATCATTTCCTCAGGCTTGAGCATTTTTAGGGCAGAATTAATTTCATCTTGAATAGGGGGTTCAAAATGGTCATTCCCAACTTGTCTAGAAGCAGGGGCACTAGGGGCCGAATTCTTACTAACCAAGGGCTTCTCAGAGATGATCTCCATAGAATTTCCAGAGTATGAAACAAGTTTCATAACAGGGTTACCTTTAAAACCAGGGGACAAACCCAGAGTGGGGCACCCAGGAGACGGCTGGGGGTTAAGACAATGCAGAGGAGCTAGATCCAGACTAGGGTCCTCAGGCAGCGGATGTCGTTTAGGATAGGACAACGGGGCAGGAACCTTTAGATTTTTTCGACCGGACAAAGACAGGGGAGCAAAGGTATCAAGGCCAATAAGAGCACAAGCAGGGGGGGCCCGGGGCTCAATTTCCTTACTACTTTTAGTTTCCTCATCATCCAACTCTTCAATATCTATAGTTTTAGGCAGTGCAGGAAGATTTTGAAAATGCTCAAAAATGAGCCTAACAAGACTAGGGTGGATAATAGCATTCCTCCTAGGGTTTCTCTCCACATCATCGAGACAATTCTTCAAAGAGGAAAATAAATAGAAAGGAAGAGATATACGAACCTTATGACGGAAATGATTCAAAATGGAAAAGTGGTAACCATAGGCTCTGGTAAAGCATCCATCAACCGTAATATATTCCATGATGACTCTTAAAACTTTCCTCCAAATAGATTTTATGGACTCCACATCAAAGTAACTGTTAGCAACCTTGACCATCTTCACTTTCTCCTTATCTTTTTTGGGAAACTTGATAACCGCTTCATCAGAGAAACGTTGATCACGGTAGAATTTAACACCCTCAGTCGAGAGACCTATTATTTGACCAATTAAGTCCTCACTCAGCTTAACATTCCTTCCAAACAACACGATCTCTCCATTTTTCCATTTTTTGATAAAATAGTCCAGCATCTCTTCATCCGTACCATGGAGCTTTTCCATATAAGGGACTAAACCTCCCTTTTCAATTCTTTCCCATGCTTTAGTATTCTTTCTATGCTCCTGGAAATTGCTCGGCTCCACGCATTTCCTTTCTCCTCCCATAGTCAGCCCACTGTAATACCACTCAGAACGGTTGCTTTGGGTCTCGTTTAGGCAATTTTTGTCGAACACCCAAAAAGCGTGCCGCAGACTCTTCTTGAAAAAGAAAGTGACGTCGGTCCCATCAAATCTAATGAAATCGATGTACTGGATCTTTATCCATTTCATCATGACTAAGATTGCTTTCTCTCCCATGCACTGAATCATAATAAATTAGCGCTTTCACTTCATTATGGAGGTTGTCATTCTTCCTCCACGTGTTCTCCCCACCTTTCTTAACCCTTTCGTTGGCGAAGAAATCCGCCACCATATTGGCTTCTCTCACCAAGTTCATTGTTGAAATTGATAGAAGAGATCATTGTTGAAATTGATCAAAAAGATCATTGTTGAAATTTGATCGCAAAGATCATTTTTGAAGTTGATTGTAGAGATCAATACTAAATCTGTGAAGTTCTTGATCGTAAAGATCATTTGGAATTCTTCACTTCCTTTATTCATATAACCATGGAGAACATCTTACTATGGATAATGATGAACAAATGTAACAAGGCTATTGAAAAGAAGGATACATTTTTATAGTTCCACGAAGGTATTTATGTTAAATATTCTTCATTTGTACATGGGTAGCTAACAAATCTATTTATTATAGATGGCCCCCATCATCTAGTTAAGTTGTGTGATAAAATAAAGTTAGTTATGGGAGGTGTTAAAATATAAACTTTATTTAGTTACAAAAATTCATGTCTCATTCAAGAGACACACCTATCCATCGATGTACTTGAGGATCTTTCGATCCATATTTTTCACAAGTAGAAAACATATCAATTCTATGTTCTCCCAATTTTCTATAGACACATCATAACTTAACACACTGTGAAAATATTCTTTCTAAAACAAAACAGAAAATCTCATTTTCCAATATGAAAGAATTTATAGATATGTACAAGAATTAATGCCAAGTATACATACTTTGAATTTTATTTGTTTATTCAACATAATTTAACATATTTACATCTAGAGATACTAAAATTTACTACATCCACTTGTGGATATTCTAAAATGTACTATTTTCTTCATAATATTTTTGTTCATTTATAATATATAAAATCAATCTATGTTGACAACTATCTGTAATTTGTAATTTTTGCAATAGATTTCATTTATACAATTTTTTAATAAAACTTTTCATTTATACTATATTTTTAAATGGTATTCATATATTTAGTAGGTTGTAGTTGAGTTTCTAGTGAAACTTATGCATAGTCAATGATTTCTCAAAAATCTTATGTTTATTTCCTAAGAAATGTTTAAGCTATCATACATACATACATACATACATATATTCTAATGATTTCACAAATTAAACATTTAAGAATTTAAAGATAAAATTAAAAGGATTCATGTTTATAATTTGAGAGTGAGATTTAAGCACAAATGTAATTGAACACTTATTAGCATTTTAGTTCAAAGGTTGGATTTAAATAGATATGTTATGCGTTTATTTCTATTCATATATCATTGCTTATATAAAAGAAGATTATATTGTAGCTTGAAAATCATATAGTGGAATTAGATGTGTCCAATGTCTACTATCAACTTAAGTGTTCACTTTATTATTTATTTATTTATTGTTACATTTTAAATGATTAATGTAATTCACTTGCATATGTTTTTGATTGATTTATTACAAAAAATTATCAACTCACAATTTGAATAATTTACCATGTTTTTAAATATTAGTTCTAATAATTTTCCTATATATATATAGATATGGAAAATCTTCATCTTTAAAATCTTATGACCTTGCCATTTAAGTACAATCCTATTGAATAAATATTATTGAATTGATCTTCTCATTATAATAGAGAATACTTTTTTGGTGTACCATAAAGAATATTATAACCTTACATAACAAATTTCAGAAATTGAAAACCTTTGAAAGTAAAATATATCCAATTAAATAAACTAGCAATCACACCTTGGTGTGCAATGGGTACGCCAAAGAGGTGTGGAAGGTTAATTATGGAAAAAATTGGTTTTTTTTGGTTGGGCATTCATGGATGCACAGTTAAATCTTCTTCACGAGCCTCATAGCTTCCATTGCTAACTACATGAGATACGATGTTTATGTTTTGGATCTCATGCAGGTGAATGACAATACCCAAATCCACACTCTTCTGACAAAATGAAAGAGAAATTTGTGATTATTATTGAGGACATTGACTACTCGCTCAATCTGGATGATAGGGTTTTGAATCCTCCACCAAGTGATCAAGAAGAGCAGAAGAGGAGTGACATTACATTGTCTAGTTTGCTCAATTTCACAAAAAGGTTGTAGTCCTGCTATGACGAGGAGCGCATTATTGTGTTTGCAAAAAACCACAAGAAAATGCTTGATCTCGCCCTACTCAGAAAAGGGTGGATGGACATGCACATTCTCCTCTCCTTCTACACTTTCAATGCATTTAAATCTCTTGTCTTCAACTACATGCAAGTTTAGGAGTGAAGCTTGCAATATATTCGATGGGAAACCTGGTGGCGGTCCAATCAACTCTACCAATGACCATTCCTACCTATTGTAAATTTCAAAATTAAATGCAAGGAAAAATTTGATCAATGGTTAGCAATCACCCAACCTTCTTGTAGGCTATCTCACTACATTTGGACCCTTGGCAGACAAAATAAGCTTGGAAATTTCAAATAGGGACATGCCTTCAATGTAAATATAACACTGAATTAAATCTAAACTAATATATTTATAATATATTCTATCTCTACTAAAATTAGAAAATTCCCATTCCTTCTAACATTACAATGTTCGCTATAATTTTACATATAGTTCCATTCATCATATATTCACGTAAAAAGGTCTATAACACGAAGAGAAATGGGAACCTTAAACATTGAAAGATCATATGAACATGACCTGGATGCAAAGTTAGAGATTCTTAATACGAGAGGTTTCCAAAGTTCCAATTCAATACCATATGATATTCAACTTATAAAACTCATTGCCCATATTTTCTAGTGCTTACATATCCACAAGACATTATCTCTCACAAAGGAGATGTCATTTTGACTTTCTAGTATCAACAGCTTGACACATTTTACCATGTTGAGGTAGTGATCTAATAATTTCATTATATTGTCTTCTCCAATCTAACTGATGTAAAATGAGAGAATTATATCCAATAGAAGTCAACCACTATTGTCTCATGATGGCTGAATTATATTCTAATTTACAACAAGTGTCTTCACAAGTATATATATAAAGGATAAATATGTAGTTATAAAAATGGATGAGCATTATAAGGATTGGCAATGGGCACAATGTGCAAGTGACATGTAAGATATACATATCTCTCCCTCTAACTAAGAAATCAATTAACCATTTTAAGAGTCAAACAACATTCATTGAAAAAATTAGAATTACAAGAAATTCTAGAGCAAACATTATTTGAAAAATGTTAAATTAATATCCCTCCATTACTAAGTTTAAGACAAGTTATTCTCTTCATTTTATAAAAAATACTTATGCATATGTTTAGATCTGAAATGATTTTTATATCTTTACAAAATTAAATGAAATTGTTATATAATAGTGTATTTAATCAAGTTAAAGGTTTGATAAGTGTATTATATTTTATAGTATTTAGAATATTTTTTATAATTAATAATTATTTTTCATTTTTTATTTAATATTTTTTATATTGATTTAAAGTGGAATACATAAATATAAAAAAATAGTTGTAACATGAATTGTAAAATAATAGTCTAAATTAAACATTACATTTAGAAAATATTTAAGACAACTATAACATTAACAAAAATAATTAAATAGTAATGGATAATACAATATATAGAAGAATAATCAACAAAGTACGATAAATTAACTCTTGATTACACTAAACAATAATCATTATAGACTTTTGAACTTCAAAATAACTAGAACAAAACTAAGATATACAATACTATCACCATCATGCTAAACAAATATAAAGTGAGTCTCATAATAATTAACTGTGAGAATAATCTTATCAATTAATACTAACTCCTATTTGACATTTGAAAAAAAATTATTCCTTACATCATAATTAGAAATAATCATTTTTAATTAAATCAAAATTCTCATCTTAATTCATATAGTTTATTAACTTCTTGTATTTATGAGTAATTATCCTGAGCAATGTAAAAGTTGATTCCAATGCAATAAAGGATGTTTTGGGCCAAATATTTATGTTAATTTTTTTTATCAAATAAGTCAAATTATAAGTTAATTAACAAGAACACATAAAGTATGGTCGACTTTGTGCAATGAATATCCTATATACTTCTAATTAAATTCATTCAATAAAATAAAAATCCCCTCATCATTAGCAAGGCTACAGAGCAAAAAAACCATAGAATACATCCCATGTCTGGTTACATTGCTTCACAAATTATGTGCATCTTTGTTTCTAAATTGTTGGTGGAAATTAACATACTAGTAAAAGATAATGTAATAATTGGTTTATAGTAAAATATTTATCTTACAAATCTAAAACAAAGTGATTTCATGTGATTGCACACATCAGGCTAATGTGGTTTGTGTATATTGCCACTAGAATTAGGCTTTCTTTCCATCTATAGATTACTAAATTTTATAGGTGGCATTCATATACAAGCATGGGATTTGAATTCAACCACCTCTCATCACATTACTCCTTGGAAAAATTGACAACAAGGAACACATAATGTAGAAATTAATATTGGAGCAACAAATCCCTGTCCTCACAAAGTCATGATACAATGAAAATTTCCAATGCTTACCCAAGCTTAGATGGCTTTAAGTGGGCTTCTGCATAATCATCAAAGAAAGCATCTTCATTCTAATACAGACAATACAACTCATTTTGACTAGAACTTTAAGGATGAGCACTTATTAAAGAAGATGATATAATGACAAGCACTTGTAAAATCATATAATTGCCATCATTGACAAACAACTTGAAATACCTAAAAGATTTATTTAAAGATTTCCCATCATAGATATTAGATTTTTTCCTTCAAATATAATGACATTGTGCTAAACTCCAAATTCACAAGGTGCAAGATTTTATTTAACATAAAGGAGGGTAAAAATTTATTAAAACAAAAAGAGGTACAAAGTAAGGGCACTACAAAGCCCTATCAAGCTCCACCAAGTGGTCCAACTTTTGAGACAGATTTGGGGGTAACCAACCCCAATCCATCAACTCCCAATCATGAATATGACCAGAAGCCCATTTAGCCAAACAATCAGCAACACCATTCCATTCTCTAGGAATATGAATGAAAGTAACAAACTCCAAAGAAGCAAAAAGGTTGAGAATTTGTTCAACAATCAAAGCCAAATGCCAGAGAACACCATCTAAATGTTTCCTATTCAACAAGTTCACCATTACCTAGGAATCAGACTCACATACGATCGTTCACCACCCCAATTGACTTCCATGCTCCACAACTGATAAAATGGCCTAAGCCTCCATTAAATTATTAGTATGAAGACCCTTATAAATAGAGAAGATAAACTAAACCTCTCCAGAGCTATATTGACCAACACCACCAATTCCAACATGACCAGGGTTTACTCAAGAAGAGCCATCCATGTTGATTTTTAAGACTCCCTAAGGTTGATTTTTAAGACTCTAGGATGTCTACATTTGTTGTGCATGAGTTGTTGTTGCTAAGGAGAAAGATGTAGATAGTTACAATAAGCAACATCACAAAGATCCACTGATTATGATAGATCACACTTAGCCACAATAGTTTCTCCCAAAGAATGAAAATTTTTCCACCATAAGCGAGGGGCCACCAACATCACATCCTAAAAAATTCGATGATTCCACTCTAACCAAAGGTTCTAGATAATAAAGGATGTGCCAAGAGCCCAAGCAACATGAGGAAAGGAAGTAGAAACAGGGGCCCTACCCCACCAATCCACAAACTAAGCCAATGAGGAAGCATGCCAACATGGCATGTTCCACACCCTCCACCAAAAATGACAAATCTCCCTAGCATAGGAGCATTGGAAGAAGAGATGAGAGGCACTCTCCTCATAGTTATGACACAATACACACAATGAATGGCCTTGGAAATCATTCTTACACAAATTATCCCAAGTAAGACACCTATTTTGAGCCACTAACGACATGAAAAAATTACACTTGGGCCATGAAATCTTATGAAAAACTTGCTTCCACCAAGGGACCTTGATATCCCCAAACAACTACCTACCAAGCTGCCTATAACCAATAGACGCAAAGTACTTCCCAGATAAATCAATACCATCTCAAGCTAAGACATTAGGTCCCCTCAAATAATTACAATCACGGGAAGCCAAAAGTTGAAGCAACTCATGCCTATCCCCCTCAGACCCCCCAAGTGACCACTCAGAAGGATGCTTCCAATGAAAGCTTATAGTTGATTCACAATATTGCACAACCTTATAATGCTCAATGGTATCCCATCCAACCGTAGTAAAAAGATCACAAAGGGACTGGAGGTGAGGAAAGGTAGAGACAATAGTTGGGTGACCATCCCAAGAATCTAACCAAAATAGAGCCTATGACCCTGAATGACAGATCCAAAAAAGTGCAAACTTAATCAAATGAGCCCCCATTTTCAAAATATACCAAATCATAAAACCACTCCCCTCCAAAGGACAACGAGAAACCTCAAAATATGCAACACCCCTAAGATACTTATGGTTGAGAATATAAGCCCATAACTAATGTTGATTGGTACACCAGTGCCAGTAAAGCTTAGCAGCAAGAAATTTCTCATTTAAAATAGCAAAGTGTAACCCAACACCACCTTCTTGCTTTGGTCTACACACAGATTCCCACTTAACAAGGCTCCACTTAGAAGACAACAAGTTACCACTCGAAAGAAATTGATGAGAGAGAGCATCAAATTCCCTAAGCAAATACATAAGGGTCACTTGAACAAAGCATCTATAGATAGAAATGGCTTGGATAACAGACTTGAGGAAGAGTCACTAAAGAAGCAATAGACAACCACTGATGAGTCCAATGAGTGACCTTCTGCCACATCATATCAAGCAAAATCTGCCAGGAGGACCTGGGTTGATGACCAACAACAAGAGGAATACCCAAATAGACAAAGGGAAGAGATCATGTCTGAAACCACAAAATAGCCGCAATATGTCATTGGATAGCCTATGGAGTATTAAAGAAGAGAATAGAAGACTTCCGCTCATTTAATTTTTGACCTGAAGTAGCAAGGTAGATATCCAAAGCTTGCTTAAAGGATTCAACTTCCTGAATACGAGCCAATCCCATAAGAGAGGTACCATCCACAAATTGGAGATGAGAAAGTGTTGGAAGGCCCAAACCCCACTACCAACCATGAATCAAGCCTTGAGAAACCCAAAATTTAAGAAACTGGCCCAATCCCTCCACCATTATAATAAATAGATAAGGAGAAAGTGGATTCCCCTAACGAAGGCCCCTAGTAGCACCAAAAATCTCTGAAGGTTCACCAGTCACAATAACCAAAAATGAGGAAGAAGTCAGACAACTCATAGTCCAACTCACCCAATTAGAAGAAAAACCAAAGGCCAACAAAATCTTCTAGAGAAAACTCCACTTAACTCTATCATAAGCTTTGTCCATATCCAACTTGATGAACATAGACATGTCCTTAGAGGTCACCATAGAGTGAATGACCTTAGAGGCAACCACCACCCTATCTAGAATATGACAACCTACCACAAAGCCACCTTGCAACTTAGAAATGGTAATAGGAAGACAAGGTTTAAGCCTCTCAACAATCAATTTTGTAATAATATTATACACCACATTATAGAGTGCAATAGGTCTAAACAATTCATGGCTATTAGCACCTTCCTTTTTAGGAATGAGAACCAAAAAAGTAGCATTTAGGGATTGAAGCATTTGTTTACTATCAACAGACTCCTAAACAACCTCCAAAAAATCCAGATTCATAATATCCCAAAACTCCTAGAAAAATTCAACAAGGAAACCATCTGGTCCTGGACCTTTCCCCTTATTCATCCCAAATAGAACCTCCTCCACTTCAAACAGAGCAATCAGATGAGTAAGAGAATCATTCAATGCATTAGAGACCAAAGAAGGAATGCAAGCAAGGACCACATTCTCATCAGCCTCAGCTAGAGGTGAATCCTTAGTAAACAAAGAAGAGTAAAACTGACAAGCCTCTCTAGACAAAGCCTATTACGAAGAGATCGAAATACCCTCAAAATTAACAAGAGAAGAGATATAATACTTATTCCATAGATCTTGCACAAAATGGTGGAAGAAAACAATATTCTTGTCACCCTCAAGAAGCTAGTCAATTTGAGCCTTTTGTTTCCAAAATATCTCCTCACGAAGCTCCCACTCCACCAATTTCAGAGCTTGGGATTTAGCATGTCCAAGAGCCTCCAAAAATCCCAAATCCCAAATTTGGCGAGTAATAATAGCAAGACAATCCTGCACTTCCATTTTCTTAGCCCAAAGATTGCCAAAACATGACCTATTCCATCACTTAAGATGATACTTAACATGTTGCAGCTTCTTAACAAAATAATACATAGTTGTACCATACACAGGGGTTCTATCTTGCCACCACTGAGAAACAAGATCATACAAGGAAGAACCTCGAAGGCACATAAGCTGAAATTTAAAGGGAGGATTCTTTGGAGTTGGAAAAGAAGTAGAAAACTTAATTGGCCAATGATCAGAGCTGCACCAGTCAAGAATCTCAAAGAAAGTGATTAAACTGCCACCCACCTAAAAACTAGAAACAAGAAATCTATCCAACTGCTCAGGTATCGCTTCTCACCCACTCCATCTATTATTCCAAGAGAATATTCTATTAGAGGGTTTAACATCAACAAGAGCAAGAGAATCCACATTTTCCTAAAAAATATTAGAAGCAGGACCAAGCCTATGCAGTCCCCCTCTTTTCTCCTCCAAACACAACATAGAATTAAAATCACTAGCTAAGATCCAAGGATGATAAGGTGCACAAGACCTAACATACTTGATATGGGACCAAAACTATATTTTACCATGGATATCATTCGGAGCATAAACATTAGTGAGCAAAATAGTCTCACCATATTCCAAAATAGAAGCCACCACCGAAATAGAGGAATGTCTAGAAATCCACCAGTGAGAAACAACCTTACGTGGATCCCAGAAAAGAGCCAGACCTCTAGAGTTTCCCCTAGAACCAATACACTGAAACTGACCATAACACCAAATATGAGGAGCATACTAAAGCATTAAGCCTAGACGAAGCTTAGTCTCTTGAATGCAAAATATATCTAGAGAATGAACCACAATCAAATCTTGAATAACCTTTTGACGGGAGGTGCTATTCAACCCCTTTACATTCCATGAAAGAATAATCATGAGGAAGGTTGAGAGAATTGGGCATCAATGGTCTTAACATACCCAGATTCCACTAGCAAATCCCTAGTAGATTTAGTCTTTTCCACATCCTTCATATGACCAACTTTAGAAGAATTTTCAAAATGACCCTTCTTGAGAGAGCATTGCTATAGCCCATGAACTGGAGATGACCTTTGTCCTTTACTTGAAGTCAACACCTCCTTAGCTAAATTCACTAACACAATATCATTCTGCAAACCTGCAAAGGCATCAAGAAGCCCAAAAATTCCCTACTCCAAAGCTGGAGAATTATCCTTAACAGCAATTGCCTGCTCCAGCCCTATATCAATACCAATAGCCTTAGAAGAAATCTCAATAGGAAACCCCTCCTCGAAGGCCTAATTTTCCAAGACCTCAAAATGGTTGAACCCCTATTCACTTTGCCTATCCTTATAGGCCCACTTCTAATCCCTTTGTTTAGCCCTCAGCTTAACAGGAATAAAGCCATCCTTATTAGGCACACCCTCAACCATAGGAGCCTTGCGTTTATCCCCCTTCTCCACCGAAGGCCCTAATGAAGGAGGAGAAGAAACCCCAGCCGCTTTGGGTGCTCGAGGAAATTGGCGATGAAGGTGTCCATACTCATGAAAAAAATGACATTGAAAAGGAAGGGACTCATAATCTAACTATTGAACCCATGAGGCAAAGCCAAGAAAAATTTCCAAAGAATCCAACAAAGGATTATTTAAGTTAATTTCAACACAAATATGAGCATAAGAGAATACCTTTTTATCCAAAGTATTCTGAGCGATGGTAGTCAGCTTCCCCAACAAAGCAACAATCCGGTGTAGAATATCCTCACTCCAAAACTCTAACGATAGCCATGGAAGACAGACCCAGACAGGAAC
>VDFB02141558.1:0-27827 GCA_007258455.2 Sequoia sempervirens
AATGACTGTGTTTGATATCTCGTTGGACGAGCAGACTAGTTGAGAACAGATTGACTGTATCCGCCATCGAAAACGCCAAGATTTACCCCTCCTTTAAGATGGGCGCCCTCAGGCTAGAGTTGCGCTTTTGCCTGAAAAAGACAAATTTCTCACATCTGGAACTTTGGGAATTTCAACTTCTGTCGCTGTTTGCCGGAGCTATGGGTCTCAGAAAGCTTCACTGGATAGCTCGTCGGATAGCCAGACTGATTCTGAAGAGATTGACTATACGCATGAGCGTTTTCAACAAGATCTTGACCTTCAAAAAGCTGGGCGCCCCTAGGCTATACTTGCGCTTTTCTGCTTTTCTCTGAGAAATCTTCATAATTTAACCACTGAAAACTCCGTCTCGATCACTGGAATGACCGTGTGCGACGTGAAATACCGTCGTGAGATGCTCCTCCATCGTGAAAAGCTCTATTTTGATTCTCTGCTTCAGGTTCTAATCAATAAAACTGACTTTGACTGACAAAATATTGACAAAAACTCCATGCTTGATATTGCCCAAGACTGTGTTCTACAACATTTTAGCAAGATTTAGACTTTTTAATGCAAAATGCCTTGATGAAGCAAAAAATTTGGTTTGGGTACAATAGTTGGTCGGCTTGCTGCCAAATGCTTTTCCTTTTGTGTACTTCCCGTTAAATAAGCGGATATTTACTTTCATGCACTTGGTTTTGATTACTCACCCCACTGAAGAAGTGGTAGCATAGAGGATTTCATTTGTAAGCCTTCGCACCTTATGCTCTCACCTTGCCCACATCGAAATCTGGATGATCAAAAAAGTGTAAGGTGTTTAGTTTCAGTTAGCTTATTCTTTCCATGTAATGCAAAATCCCCTTTCCACCATATGCTCTCACCTTGCCCACACTAGGATCTAGGTGATCAGAAAGTGAAGGGTTGCTTATCATTGCTTTTTGGCTAACACTAATGAGTGAAGTTTTGGAAAAAATTAAGGGTGGGTTATTACAATAACCTTCTCATCAACCCCACATATTGTAATTTATAGACATTTTCCCATCAACACAACAAGAAGATCAAGGCCTATAGAGGGCCTCATAACTTATATTGCAAGCTTGTGATTCAACACTTTGCCTCAACAGTGGGATCACATTTTTGTGATAGATTAGGTTAAATCAATGTAGGTGAACTATATTCAAAGCAATTTCTTTGCATGTATAACGTTCCCCATTTGATTGAAGTAGCATCAGTCCAATCGCAATTGTTGGATCAAATGGTATCCCTAGAATGAATTTGTTGTAATAATTCACTTTATGAATTATACGTCAATGAGCTAATGGCCATGAAGAAGAGACTCCAATCCTTGGAGAGAAGAGGACACTATGAAGGCACCAAAATGAAATAGATCATAGAAGCCAATTGGAAATTAACAAGGGAGAACAAATTGCTCAAAGAGCAGATAAACAAACTACAAATCTCCATGGCAAAAGGGGAGCAAGAATTATTGTCGATAAGGCAAGTTTTAGTCCAAATTGACACAGTAGACACAAATAAGGCAAAAGGGGTAGAAGAAAGCAATAATTCACAGTTAAAAGAGATACAATCAGTAATGGACAGCATGAAGATAAAAGAAAACCAGCTAAGGGATCAATTAGAAGAGGCCAGATCTTGGCCTCATGTAGTGAAAGGCCCATTGGATACACAAAAGGACATTATAGAAAAGCAAGTCAGGAGGCAGATAAGGGAGAAAAATGACAGAAATGATAGGACTATGAATGTCATTGTTAAAGGACTAAAAGACTATGGTGAGAAAGAAACCACAAAAGAGTTAGCAAGAGAATTTTTCAAGGATGAACTACAATCGTCAGGGGTCATTCAGCAAGCAAACAGGATTGGAAAATGGATGGAAGGTGGCAAGAATAGGCATGTAAGAGTTACTTTGGGGAACCTTGAGGACAAAAACTTGCTACTAAGGAACAAGAAGTTCCTTAGAGGTACACAAATTTACCTTGATGAGGATCTAACCATTGTTGGGAATTTATCTTAGTGTTCACATGTTAGTGTGAGGTAAAGTGAGTTAAAGTAATAACTCACATAGTTATTATGAGTGTAAGGAATATTTGCTAGGTTAGTTAAGTCATATGTATAGACTTATTTTGTTGTACGAGTGTGTTTGTTTGAGTTGTTAAAACAACTCATATATTTAGAGGAGTCGTTATAGGAGGTTTCCTAGAATATAGGAAATACAACTCCTATATATATGTATGTAATGTGTATTGGACGAGATATGGAATGGAAGCAATGTTAATTTGCATATGATTTTTTTATGTTTGGCTTCTATCACTTTGCCCATATTTCTTATAACCATAATACAACAAGAAGAAAGACGAAAAGAGTGGGAAAAGGTAAAGACAACATGAAGTGAAGGTAAATGGGCTTGGTTACAAAATGGAAAGGCCCAAGTTAGTGATAGAGTTACACACCAGAAATAGGAACTCGGGGCTCCCCACGAATATTTATCAACAATAAGTTGGAATTGCAGAGATTGTCCTTGGAGAAGAGGACCTGGTTTAGGGCCCATAGCAGCAGGAAAAGACATTATCATTCTTACAAAGACTCGTGAGCATGAAACGTGTAAAATCCCAAATTTTGAAGGATATAAAAAAGCCTCAATTTGGAACGAGAGAATAGACAATGGCAAAGGACATGGTGGAGTTGCAGTTCTAATCAAAGAAACATGGTGTAAAAATATAAAACTGGAGAAAGAAGATCCAAACAAATGTACATATGGCTGAAAATAACAGAAAATCAGACTACAATAAGATTGGCTGCTTGCTACTTCACCCCAAAAGGCTCCAAATCATATAAGAAAAGGAGTCTAGATCGTAAAGACCCCTTTGCTTCTCTAAAAAAAGACATTTCAGTGTTTAACACAATGGGGGAAGTTATCTTAATAGGTGATTTTAATGCTAGGACAGCTAACATTCAAGCTCTTAACTTGAAAAGAAAAGATAAAGAGAAAGGTGACCCACTATGGCTGGAAGAAGAGAACCATCAACTTTGGGAACGAACCTCTCAAGATAATAAATACAATGTCACACACTATGGGGCTGAATTGTTGGGAATATGCAGTTTATTCAACTTGGCACTATGCAATGGTATGGGATCATGGCCGAACTCGAGAAACCTCACTTGCAAAACCTACAATGGGAAAACTATGGTGGATTATGTCATTTTTTCTCGTAACTATACTTCAAGGTTAATGGAGCTAGTGATTGGTAAATGTCCAATAGAGTTGAAATCAGATCATAATCCAATATATGTAAAACTTGACATTCACATAATCAAGAAGCAAGGGGAACAAGACCATCTCAGCAAAAAGAAAGCATCTCCACAAGGTAGAATTCTCATGACCCAAGAAAATCAGAAAATCTTCAAGGCTGCCCTCAAAAAAACTCTTTCAAAAATTTGAAAGAAATTCAGCCTACATAAAGATGCACCCTATAAGCAAGAACACACTAATTCCCCTAGTGCACAAAGCTTTGGGTGAGTATAAGAGGGCTAGACCCAAGAGAGGAAATACAAATACTTTTCCAGAAAATTCGTGGTTCGATGAAGAGTGCAAATCAACAAAAAGAAAGTTCCATGCGGGGGGAATGACAATAGAAAACAAGAAAGAATATGAAAAGGTGATATGAAGGAAAAAAGGAAAGCATGTGAGTACAAGAAGAATGGAGCTGATTACCCTTGGAAAAAACAACCCCAAAAAATTCTGGAAGGAGCTACAACAAAAAAGAAAACAAATGGAAAACAATATTACAAGCTCACAATGCCTAGACTATGCAAAGCTACTTTATGAACGTGAACAGGATAAACATAGACCTCCAGTAATCAATGCAGCAACCGAGCTTTTCACCATTGAAGATATCAATCAAGGCATAAGAAGGTTGGCAAGAGAGAAAGCACAGGAAATTGATGGGCTGCAAGCAGAACATTTAAAGTGGGGTATTGAGGTCCTTGCACCTTGTATTGGGTGCATTTTCAATACGGTTATTCAAGAAGGCTTCCCGGAAGGATAGACGACTAGTGTTGTTATCCCCTTATACAAAAGTGGTGACATCAATAACCCATCAAACTATCGCACTATTATGATTAATCCTTTTCATGGAAAACTTTTTGTAAGCATGATTGAACGTAGGATTAGCAGTTGGGCTGAAAAAGAGGGAAAAAGAGCAGAGGCACAAGCCGGTTTTAGACCCAAATATTCCACTATTGATCATGGGGTTACCCTTAGATTCTAGATTGAAAAAATATGGGACATTTAGGGAGATGAAGCTTATTGTTGCTTTGTAGACTTTAAAAAAGCCTTTGACATGGTACCACGGGCATGTTATGGAATAGAATGGAGGAATTGTATGCTCCACATGTGCTTAGGGAAAATGTTCATAAACTCTATGATCAAGTCAGAGCTAAAATCAGAACCAACAATGGTATGTCGAATTGCTTTGGCAGCGACATTGGTGTCAATCAAGGTTGCCCGCTTTCCCCAACATTATTTGGGCTTTACATCGATAAGTTGGAAGAATGGATAGACAAGGTTGGTGGAGAAGGTATTCAGTTGGCCAACTTTGTAATAAAATTCCTCTTATATGTCAATGATCTCATATTAATTGCTAAAATTGCACATGATTTGAGAAAACATTTGAAGGCTCTTGAAACATTTTGTCAAGTATTTGGGATGCAAGTGAACACTAGCAAAACCAAAATAATGATCTTCTCACTGCGAAGAAAAAAATAACAAATTGACTTTCTCTTCAAAGGCAGACCATTGGAAACAGTGGACGAATACAAGTACCTTGGGCTTGATTTCTACAACAAACTTAGCTGAGAAACATGCAAAGCAAAAAGAATTCAAGGAGGTTGGAAAGCACTATACTCTCTACAAAATAGATGTAGAAATGTTGAATTATGGGATTGGAAAACCAAAAGAACGCTTTTTGGTTCACTTGTTACTCCTGTGATTCTTTATGGGTGTGAAATTTGGGGCAACAACATGTTAGATCAAAAATGGAGACAAGTGGAAAGAATCCAAAAACATCTAATTATAAGTAGCCTCAAACTCAAGACTATAGTGCCTTATGAGATTTTATTGGTCAAGACTAGTACCTTCCCCTGAATAGCCTTGGCGATGATCTGGTTATCAAGCTACCTACAAAAGGTCTAGAATATGGAGAACCATCGTTGGCCTAAACTAATTGTGAAGGAAGAGCTAACTAGAAGAAAGAACACCTAGATGAAACAAAATATCAAATGGATGAAAAAGTGGGATGTGCATATGCATGAATGCCCAAACACAAATGAAGAAATAAAAAAAATATGTGAGAAAAATTTAAATATACTATATGGACAAAAAAAATAGGGCGTAAAAAAGCTTATTATATCAAAGAATTCAATCCCACGGGGGACCATGAAGAAAAAGCCTATATAGGAGCGAATATTAAATGGAAAGCAAAAATGTTGATAGCTCAATTGCGAACTAGTTCACATCATCTCAGATGTGAAACGAGCAGGTGGATGGTTCCTAAAAAGGAGTGGGAAAAAAGAGTGCAGATTTTATAACAAGGGAATGGTGGAGATGGAATAGCACTTCATCATGGAGTGCTCAGCATATAAAGACATCCAGGCCAGTGTAATGTCCCCTTCTCAACAATAAGCAGTGCAGTGGCCCGTCAACCTGCTCTAAAGGCCTGTAGGCTTGTCGGAGGTAAAATTAGGGTTTCCAACTATTTGGTGGTTTTTGGCATTTTCGGAGGTTTGCATGTTGGAGATTCGGAATTTGGTTTGCTTATTCTTTTTGGGTTTTCAAAGAGCTTTGCAATGGTTATGACATGCAAATGCATTGGGCAACTTTTCTGAATTTACTATTTTTAGTAAGTTCTATTTTTCACAGTGTTCCGATTGGTAGCAATTCAGTGTGTTTTCCACTTCGAGCAAAGCAGTTGAGTATTTGTGGTTTTGGCTTTTGAAGTGCATTTTGGAGAATTAGATTATTTAAGTCATTAAACATTCTATTTTCATGTTGGCCCCTTGGCCTAGTGATTATGACTTAATGTTGTTTTAAAGTGGGGAACTTTGAGGGTGGATGCCTCATTATGAGGTAATTTAACATTTCTAAAGCTAAATTATTCCCCTTGTGACTTGGACGCCTAGGATGGAGGAATAAGGGTGTTTTAAAATTCAAATATTTCAAATATTGCTTTGGGCGTCCCTTTTGGAGGGAAATGTTGGAAGCTAAAGAGTCACCTCAAACTCTATTTAAGCAAGTTGTTGCTCATTAACTTTTCATCCATTGCTTATCATATCGAATTGTTTCAGAAATGGTTTTAGGCTTATGGCTTCGAGGAATGTATACCTCCTAGCAAGGATTTGGTTTCGTGTTTGAAAGATAACACCTAGCTGGATATGAGATTGCTTCTCATTCAGAGATTGCAGATTGAATATCATTGTAGAAGTTTTGATGATTTTGTTTGTATTCAGGTTGTTGGTTCATACATGGTTGTAGGTTGTTTTCATTCATAACTCATTGGAGGGATTTTTGTTGGTTATGGGTGTTTGATATATGTGTTCCTATGCTTTGGGCAACCCTCTCCTCCAAGTTTTAAAATTTTTAATGAAGTGGCTGAATTTATATGCTAGGTCGACCTCTTCACTAGGCCGTACCTCTTTCAGCCAAGCATTGGAATTCGTGCCTTTCCTTTGTGATAGGTTTTAGTGGGTTTTTCTTTGTTGTTTGGGACGCCTATCATCAGTTATTCATGTGCTTTCAGTTTGGGCGTGATTGGAATTGATTGGAATTGATTGGTGTGAGATTTGAGTATTTTGGTAGCGTATTTGCTTGCTGGTCTGAGTATACATATTGCTGGTTCTTTATATCAGACCTGGTTATCATCATTTCATGCTATCATCATCATAATTGTAATTGGAGATATTGTGCAATCTTTGTATTGAAGTTAGAGCAGATTTCATTGATAAATCTTTGTAAAAAGCACATTGTAATAGCTGGTTTCAGTAGTACTAAACCAGCCTCTTTATCTTGGTATATTTCATTTTGTATTTCATGCTCCCGCTGAATAAGTGGTCAAGCTTCTTTATATTTCAGTTTGCTACTCCCGTTGAATAAGTGGTTGAATTTTTAGTTTAAATAATTGTAATAATTTCCCCCCACTGAATAAGTGGTAGAGCCGAATTCATGGTCAGTTCACCGCCTACACTTTCATTTCCAGCATTGTAATTTCAGTTCCGTTTAATGCTAACAATCCCCAGCACCATATGCTATCACCTCGCCCACATTGGGATCCTAGTGAACATTCTTGGTGAGGGTTACTTTCTAAGCTGATTATCTTTGGAGCTAACGCTAATCAATGGTGTTTGTGTTGGACTTGTTCTAAAAAAAATTGGGAAAAAAAACTAAAGGGGATATTTCAGCCAGCTATGAAGACACCATGCAGGTTGATAATTTAAGTACCTTCTTTGAAGAGACAAGGTTAGACAAAACTGCAAACTTCATCATCAAAATACACTACAGAAGGGTTGATCTCGAATGGAGTTTACAAACTGTTTAGGGTTTTTCTGTCAGTGGCTCTTGTGTTGTCCTTGGGTCCCATAGGCTTCTTTGGCCTGTTTGAAGAGACAAGGTTAGACAAAACTGCAAACTTCATCATCAAAATACACTGCAGAACAGCTGATCTCGAATGGAGTTTACAAACTGTTTAGGGCTTTTCTGTTAGTGGCTCTTGTGTTGTCCATGGGTCCCATAGGCTTCTTTGGCCTCGTGGACGTTATTAAAATATTTCATTTCCTTCTATCAATGAATATATCAGATAGTTTTTTTAAGGCTGGATGTGAGCCATGACACTTAGTCTAAGCAGTACTAAACTCCATACACATTATTGATAGCAAGGATTGCCTTATATCCTTCCAGTTTGATCAAGTGACACAGCACTTCTAGTTCGACAGTTAAGCAATTCTGATCACTACAGTTTATAAGACATGTAAACATAAACCTGCAATATATCAAATGAACCTTTTAAAAACTCAATTAAAAAATTGATAACCTTTGGAAAAAACTCACCAAGCATGTATAGGCAAAAAGATATATGCTTTCTCAAAGATATTTACTCCTTTAAACCATCTTCGAAGTTTTGCGAAGGAATCGCCAGTTTCAGATTTAGCCTGCACAAACAGCAGTAAATGCAAATTTTAAGTTTGAGAAGTTTAGTTTATCTCAAACATCATGAGAAAAATGACCTGAGATGAGGATTAATTGGAAGTTCTAACAAAAAGGCAACCTGTGTCTCATCATTTCTTATTTATACATATCATTTTTTAAAGCATCAACGTATTTTAATAAATTTAGTTCAGTATGATTCCTTTTAAAGTATATCTAATATTTTTTTATAGTACATAGTCTCTACTAATGATGTTTTAGCATATATCTAATCTTTTAATAATATGCATAATGTTTATTCGTGATGTTTTAATATCTAGAGACCTCATGTAGGCAGCCCTAACCTGCACATAATGTGGATTGCATGGAAAGGATGCCTTCCAAAGCAGATTTTTGTATTAGCTGGGTTAAAATCCTATCAAAATCAGGATAGCAGGGAGACGGATCTCCCACCCCCTGGAGTGCATCTCTGATATTGGAATGTGTCTCCCATACCAGAGGGAGATACAGAGACATTTCTGGTCACAAGAGACATCTCATCCAAATTTCTGGACATACACTTTCAAAAATGGCTGAATCAGGCAAATCTCCTCCAAACAAACCTAAAAAGTTAGAAAACAAGAAGAAAACCTAAAAAATATTTTGAATTCATAAATTTCAGGTAAGATTCCCTGTTCACCTGCAATGCTTTCCTTTGCTTCAGCATTTGGCAGTTTCCGCATTTTTCTGTTATACTGAATAGTCTCTATGGCTCCAATGTTTTTATGTCATTAAGATTTGGAATTAAGTTTTAACATGTATGCCTACAATTGCTTTCTCCATATGCCAAAAGGCACAAAACTTAAGTGTTTTTAATTATTATTTTAATATTTTTAACATTTTTTAATTTAGCAAATTATAGATATATATTGACATCTCCAAGTGCCCATCTCCTTTCTTCTTAAATGGTATACCAGTACCACTACCAGTCTCAAACTCCTAGCAAGTATGACCAAAATAAAGTATAATTTACATACAAGGAATCAATCATCTTCACTATAACTGAGCAACAACATTAATCAAAAACCATTTAAATAAAACTCAGACTAAAGCCTTAACCAAACAAATTCCTTATCAACAAATCACTCTGAACCATCAAAACCATACCTAAAGAACTTTAAACCAGATAATACTAACATAGTAGCTGAGAAGAGAAAAACACAGTGATGGCAAAAGTTCTGTTGATGACAAGGGGAACTGTTATACAGGACAAGCTGTGAAATGCAGAAACCTGTTTTAGAGGCAAGAACAACGTCAAGCATTGCACACAATTTACTTATTTGCAACCTCCATTCCCCCAACAGCCCACTTAAATAATGATTTGACAAAACTATAGAGAACTTGTTTTTCATTTATTTAACAGTTACAGTAATGCACTTTTCATTTCTTTTCCTTCCAAGTACTGCTTCAAAATTCTCATTTGCTGACTTTAGCCCAAAGTAAGTTACCAGAAATGAGGCACGATCTCTATATGGGGTCATTGGTTTCCATAATGGAGTGTCACAACCCCTAGGATACTTGGCATCTTTATCATGACAGATTCTATGACAAGTCAATGAGTTCCAAGTTGGCATTCTTGACAAAGTGAGAGCTATTTCGAGGAAGTAATCTTACTTGAATAAATAATTATTATTTTGTGGGGATATGGAGCCTTGGATTTTGGGTTCCCAAGTTGGCCTTCTTGCTGCTATATATCAAGGTGCTTGGTTGCCTTTGACAAACCTACCATTTTTCATATTATTTATGTTATAGCTTCAGTGTTAAATTCATCTATTCAAGGACAAAAACCCTTGGATCTGAAGCTTGGAGAATAAAACCTCTTCGGTTTAGTAAGGCCAATCTCATCAAGAGGTTGTATTTGTGCTGAAAGCTTTTGTTTCATTTTCCAGCAAGTATTTGTATTTGAGCAACAACATATTGTTGTAGAAAATTTGATTCATATTTGTATGTTGTCTATTTCATAGTTGTAAAACTCGGACTCAGCAATAACTTGGCAGGCCCAAAAATTTTAAAAACACAGGACTCAGCAAAAAATCAGGGAAAAACTCAGCAATAACTCGGCAATTTTATCGAGCATTTTAAAATATATAAAAAAATTAAAATATTTTTTAAAAAATACATTATTAAATTTGTAGAACATGTCATTGATTTCCATCATATATAAATCAAAATTAGAGTTTAATACGTATCATGAGAAATCTTCAACCTTCAAAGCCATTGTATATTTTGTCAATTGCTTGGAGATAAAATAGGGAAGAATTTCCAACATAAAAGAGGTCAAAGGAGTAATTAGAATGACGATGGAAAAGAATTGAAATAGATAGTGAACAAACTAAATGCACCCATCTTTGATGGTAGTGGCAAGATATTTGCTTGGGCTTGGTTACAAAATTTGTAGACCTATTTTACACTCAACCCTACGATAGAAGAAAATGCCATCCAATTTGCCACATTGCATTTGAAGAGTGTTGCCTGTAATTAGTGGCACCATGTCTGGTCACCCAAAGGCATGACCTCATGCAAACTTTTGATGATTTCAGCCAAAGGTTGCCAGACAGATTTGAGCATAAGGATAAGAAAAAGTATTTCAAAGAGCTTGATGGTAGTGGCAAGATATTTGCTTGGGCTTGGTTACAAAAGTTATAGACCTATTTTACACTCAACCCTATGATAGAAGAAAATGCCATCCAATTTGCCACATTGCATTTGAAGAGTGTTGCCTATAATTGGTGGCACCATGGTCTAGTCACCCAAAGGCATGACCTCATGCAAACTTTTGATGATTTCAGCCAAAGGTTGCCAGACAGATTTGAGCATAAGGATAAGAAAGAGTATTTCAAAGATCTTGTCAAAATCAAACAATAGAACTCAGTAGATGCAAATTTCAGCAAGTTGTAAATAGAATCCCCAACATATTATAAAAGAGGATCAATTTTCTCTTTGTTGAAGTTCTATATGAACCACACAAGGGTCTGGTTAAGGCCTTTGCACCATCATTGCTTTAGGAAGCTATGAAAGGTCTTTCACACTTGAGTCATATATATTGAGGAACAAATTTTCATTTCAGCCAAGACCACCCACTGCTAAACCCAAAAGGGCAATTTTCAAAACGGAGGTTTCAATTCATACCCTTAGAAAGACAGACCACTAGCTTTTACAGCAAAGAAGCAGGCTGATTCAATGATCACATGAGAAATGAAGTTAGGAGGAAAAATTTGTGCTTCTCTTGGACGGAGCGGGATCATATTCACAAATGCCTTGTCAAGGCCAGTCCATTTCATTGGGCTGGTATCTAATGATCAGATGCATCCTAAAGAACCTAAGCTAAAACAAGCTACAAAGGAATAGATCATTGAGCATGAATTAGAGATGTTGGTGAATGAAGATGCAAACACTAGCAACAACACACTTGCAGCTCTTTTGAGTGCAGCACAATATCATCCATTCAAGGTTTGTGGGGAATTATCTAGGCAGCAGATTCCTTGATATGGCAACTTGATCTTGATTTCCTATCACGTGACAAGGTGTGATACAACCAAGCAGTTATCTATCTTCCTACAACTTCTGAGTAATGGGTACAACTTCCATTAACACCAAATTAGAGTATCTGCACTTGTACTAGTCTTTGAATAGCATTAAAATTGACATTAATTGTTCTAAAACAATGAAAACCAATTGGAGGAGCATTTGGAAGTCTCGGTGCTTGTATAAGAGTAACAGGAAAATCTCTACTTAGCCAGCCTGCAACAGTATTGTCTTCACCTAGAATATGTTCAACTATATAATTGAACTAGTTAAAATAGTCTTCCCACCTTACATACTTACCTCATCCATCTTTAAAGCCATGATGTTTCTCCTTAAAAGTAAGAAATCTGGTGCACTCAATTTTTGATCAAGAAATTTTTAAGATGCATCAAGTTTAAAAAGCAAACGTTTCCAAGCAATTTTTTCACTCCATATATCTACTTATCAAAAGAACTCCATATTTTGACTCCATCTGCGAATATACCACTGGTACATTCAGAGACATAGTCTTTCCCATCTTTATAAAACATAAGATATGACCCCATGCATAAACAGAGGCATCTGTATATAGAAGAAAAACATTTGTAGATGGAACATGAAGAACAAGGAGATTACTAATCTTCCTTCTTATCTTCTCAACCGTTGTTGTGCATTCATCTTTCCAATAGAATTTATTCTTTTTGAGCAACTGCTGAAGAGACTCTTAATCCATACCAACATTTGGATAGAAATTATTTACATAGTTAATCATTCCTAGAAAAGATTGGAGCCTTTTCCTATCAAATGAACATTAAAAGCCTAAAACCTTCTCTTTTAAGTGAGGTTGGACTTCTAATATCCCATTTTTGACAATCATACCAAGAAACTTACAAATACTAGTACATCATTGAATTAATAACAGATAATACAATTCCAGAATTCTTAGCTAAACTAAGACTTCTGGAGATGACAATGGTCTTCCAAGGACTGACTAAAAACTAAAATATCATCTATATACACTAAGCAAATAAAGAGTATCCTTGAAGATATTATCCATATGCTCCTGGAAATACACAAGAGTATTCATCAAACCAAACAGCATGGCGTTCCACTTGTAATGTCCAAACGGACAACTAAAATCTCTCTTATATCTACAAAAACTACAACTAAAAACTCTCTTTTACCTACACCTGATAAAATCCTAATTTGCAATCAAACTAAGAGAAATATTTTGCATTGAAAAACTTTCTGGAATAGATATGATTTGTCAGGATACCACTGAATCTTATAAATAGATAAAATAATTCCAGAATTCTTAGATAAACTATAAAACTTTTGGAGATGAAAATGGTCTTCTAAGGGATTGACTTGAAACTAAAATATCATCTATATACACAGAGAAAATCAAGAGTATCCTTGAAGATTTTATCCATAAGTCCCTAGAAATATGCATGAGCATTCATCAAACTTTCCTACAAGGGGGATGCAAATAGATTTGCGCCTATTTGGGAGATCATTGATCGGAGGTGAAACAATCAACTCTACCAACCCATTCATGTAGCGGGATACTATCTCAACCCCAAAATTTTCTTTTTCAATAGCTTTACAAATGTTAATGGGAAGGTTATGGAGGGCCTATCCACATACATTGAGAAGATTGTACCCAAGGTTGAGGTGAGAGACCTCATCATTTCTAAGTTATAGAATTATAAGAAAGCTAAGAGGAGGCTATTTTTTATGCCATTAGTTTTACAAGAAGATCCACCCAAACACCAAGTAAGAAAAAAAGTATTATATCTTGCAATTTATAAATTACAATTATCAATAGAATATTGTTTATTTACAAAAACTTGAATATCTTATTTGTAGGTTCTTGGTGGGAAGATTGGGGTGGAAATACCCCAAACCTACAAAGGCTAGCCCTCTGAATTTTGTCTCAACCTCGTAGCACTTCTGCCTAAGAGCACAACTAGAGTTTGTTTGATGCCATTCACACAAAGAAGTGTAATAAGTTGACTCAACAATGTCTCAATGATCTATATTTTGTGCAATACAACCTTTGTCTTCACACAAGAAAGGTGGAGGACCAATCAAAGCAGCTTATTGATTTGGATGAGATTGATCCCTAAAGTGACTGAACCATGAAGGATGATGAGCCCTCCTTGTTTACAAAGCATGAGATTGTTGATTTCAAGAGGCAAGCTATAGAGGATGTGGCTACAGCGTAAACAAGGGAGATTAGATTGTTATTGGATGACATCGATATGACAAAGGAGTCATTGCCATCTAGCAGCAAGGCGGTGCCACAGGCACAATCTTCTAAACCAAGTAGGGAACCACAATCAAGTGCAAGGACCATACCCTCTACCACCCAATTTTTCACTAGAACAAGGAAAAGGAAAAATTATAAAAACTTATAATTTTTTGCTTGTCTAGATATACAATTTATGATTATGATGATTTTCAAACACAATCATCATAAATTCATAATAGTTATCACTAAGCAACTTGCCATTGTATCCACTATCTGTCTTCACATGATGATGCAATTTTGTAATCCATATGTATTCAAGAATCAAATCTAATAGAAAACATTTCCTCATGGGTTTTTTGACTCATTTGATACATTTTGTAATTGAATTTTGCAAATTGTTTTTCAAAGAAATTTAAGTATATTTCTTAAGTTGTCGAGTTTTACCAAGTCAAAAAAAAAATTGGGCTTGCCAAGTACTCGCAGAGTTCAAGTTTGCAAACTATGGTTATAGCTTCTTATATTGATCAAAAAAAACTCAAAGGGCTTTTATTTACAAAGAATACCTATTAAGCAATTTCTGATTTTCAAGATTGCAATAGAGTGCAAGAGAAGAGCATACTAATGCTTAGACACACTAAGCATCAAGAATCGAGATGTCAAATGACTCCTCAAGAGCTATATTTATAGCCTAGAAATGACCTAAAGACTTGGTGACTCCAAATCTTACAAGCAATACTTGGTAAACTGATCATGTGAAAAGAGGAATATTGTGCCAAGAAAGTGGCCAGCAATTTCTGTCTTTATCACATGTTAAAACAAACTTTTATTAGACACTATACACATGATATTCGTCATTACTGCTAGATGATAAGGATTTTAACATGTGCAAAGAGGAATATTGTACCAAGAAAGGGGCCAGCAATGTCTGTCTTTATCACATGTTAAAACAAACTTTTATTAGTCACTATACGCATGATATTCGTCATTACTGCTAGATGATGAAGATTTGTTGTCCCCACCATGCTTCTCCACTTCATCAAACATCTCTTCTACAATGATTGATCATCATAAGGTGGTGATCTGGAAATGATATTGTAAATTCCAGTCATTGTCAACATCATTGTGTCTGAGATTGATTGTAAAATATGACTCCCAACTGAGTTGGCAACGAATAATAGTAGTTACAACCATAGCAGCAAAAATCTTTTGGGGAAAAAATCGGCAAACCAAAAGTATAAGATTTTTTGAAAAAAAACAGAAAAATATTGGATTTAAAAAAAAACGTAAAAATTTGTAGAACAAGAGATAAAAACTATTTCTTTTTTAAATTGAAAGGCATTTCCATAGCATAGAGATATAGAGAGCAAATAAAATAAAGAGTTTAACTAATGAATTGTAGAAAATAGACTTTTGTAGTTTATATTGATATCGCTGATTACATTGCACTGCACATCTTTCAAACTCAAAGCATTACTTCACATTGCATAACTAATAACTAGATGCATTTTTTCAAACAGTTCACTGCCTTGTCTATGCTACCACATTTTTCATACATGTCTACCAAAGCATTTTATCAAACAGTTCACTGCCTTGCTGCTATGGCTAAAAGCCTAAAAATAGGTGCTTTTTGAACAAGCTATGGATGCTTGGAAAAAATCTATCAAAGCATAATAGTAGCAAAAGCTATGGTCTCATACTTTTTTTTTTTACAAAATCAATGCAATTTTATTCGCGTTTTTTTCAGGTTTTAAACGCAATTTTTTGGCAATTTTTGCAGTTTGAAATGGCAAAAATTGGTTGACCAAAAGGTCAACGATTTTTTCAAAAAACTGGGAAAAATCATCCAGCCTGCTGATTTTTTTAAAATCGCAATTAATCGGAATTTTTTGCAGATTTATGCTTCTATGGTTACAACTAAATCAAATGAGAAGTATTTTTTAGGGTGTAAAGATAATCTTGATTGGATTGACACTCTCAATTTGAAATGTGGTCTTCTATTAAATAACTAAGCCTTAAATAAGTTAAATTTGTATTTATCCTTAATATGGCAAATTGACCTTGATTTCCTACCACACGAAGAGGTGTGATGCAGTTGACTGTCTTCCTGCAACTTCTGAGTAATGGGCATATCTTCCATTAACACCAAGTCTAAGTATCTATTTGTACTAGCTTTTGGATAGCATTAAAATTGAAATTAATTGTTCCAAAACAATTAAAACCAATTGGAGGAGGATTTGTAGGTCTGGGTGCTTGCTTAAGAGTAACAAGAAAATCTCTACTTAACTAATTTGCAACAACATTGTCTTTACCTAGAATATGTTCAACTATATAATTGAACTAGTTAAAATTATTTTTCCACCTTACATACTTACCTCGTCCATCTTTACAGCCTTGATCTTTCTCCTTAAAAGTAGGAAACCTGGTGCAACAATTTTAATCAAGAAAACCTTAAGATGCATCAATAAAGCAAACTTTTCCAAGCATTTTTTCATTCCATATATCTCCTTATAAGAAGAACTCCATTTTCTGACACCATCTACGAACAAACCACCAGTATGTTCAAAGACATTCTTACTTATCTTTTATAAAACATAGGATTATGGTGCATATTGATAGTGGGACTACCCACAACTTCAATGATGAAGGCTTAGTGGTTAAGAAAGAACTGAAAGTTGAAGAATTCATTAGATTCAACGTCATTGTTGCTGATGGATTCACTCTTCCGTGCACCAAGACAATTCAACATCTCAAATTATCCGTTGGTGATTATAAGGTGTGTAATGATTTCTATGTGGTCAGATTAGGAGAAACGCATTTGGTCTTAGAAATACGATGGTTGCATTCTCTTGGAGAGTTTTCACAAAAGTATCAATCCATTGAATTAAGACTCATATCTCACGAGAAAGATATGATGCTTAGAGGTATCCCTAATAGTCCTTTGCAAGTAATGATATCCCCTCTGAGTCCTCAACTTCCCAGGACATTGCAGATATCACCCAGAACCCTGCAATGTGTCCCCATGTAATGCTGCATTTTTTCTAAAAGAAGCTTGTGAAGAAATTTACAAAGAAAAATTAGCACCCATTCCAATCTTTCAACCATAATCTCACCAAAAGCCTGTATGACAGCCAAAAACAGGTAACTGTTTGATTAAGCGTTTCCTCACTTTGCAACACTCAGTTACACATTTCATTCGGAATAAATTGGTATAAGTTTGCAATAATTAGTTAATTTATTTAAGATCATGGAGTACCCTTCACGATAACAAATCATTGGTCTTGATTATTATTTATCAACAAAACTAGCATATCTCCAATTATAAATAATCTAAAGAAACTTATATACACATTCAGAAAAATACAAATATTGATGAAATGCTAAAAACAAAATGATTACTAGACAAATTCAGCATATTTTACAAAGTGATCATGCAGTTCCAAATTCTGTGGAGATGATAATTAGGATACAACAACAAATCTAATTTCTCCATTCAACATCATCATGAATATTTTGGTTTTGTTGTTCTGAAAAACTTCGGCCACACAAAAAAATGGAAAAAACAATTTCTGACACTCCCACTACAACTCACCTGAGAATCCAAGGCTTCTTCAAGCTTACTGTAAAAGAAAGTATTGAAGAAATGATAATCGTTCTTTTGATCAATGGATAAAGATCGAGAACATTGAAGGTACCTGTCAAAATAACCATTGACTATTTCATGATGTTTACCTTTTTAATCATTAGGAATTTGGTCAAAGATATCAAAATGGCACAACATTAAAAGATAAAAAACACAGAACTGTATAAATAATTTGTCAATCCAACCATATTGTAATTAAAATATAAACAAAAAATTTATGATGCTAATTTTTACAGATGAGCCTAATTTTTTTATATTGGTTAGCTTGAATGCTGATTCAATAGCTTATATTCTTCAAAAGTAGGATCAGCTTGTATCAAGGATAGACTGGGGCATATAATTAAGTAATATTGTTACTATGTCATATGATAGAAATTCGTATGTTTGGAGTTTAAATGGTATGGAATGGTTTCTAATGCTTATGATTCTCAGACTCAATTGTGCTGCTATTTGTGTTAGTGGAATCCAAGAGGACCCAAAACTAAATGCCAGACGTCTAACTTTTCAAGGCAATCTCTTCATTTCCAGAAGCCACATAAAAGAGAATAAATTTGCTGTTGGAAATGGAACTAAAAGCATTTGCATTGCTATTATGAGCAAGACATAGTTTTTTAGTGTAGTATATGCAATGACTTCTCGCTGTGTTGGATCTTCCAAGAGGGCTGTGTAGTATATAAATTTCCTTTTTGTTATATCAGTAGGATTTCTGAAAATTTATTGGTAACATGCTTGGTTTTAGATCCTTTGGAATTACAAGTCTAAAAATTTATTTGGAAAGTGGATTTTAGCAGCAACTAGGCCTCTTTTGTAAGGAGAAGCTAAGGCTTATGCAGCACTAATTTGTGTGCCATAAACCATGGAGGAGGATCTATTGGTGCTAGAAATCAAAAACCTACGCTTAACCTAAGGAGGTAGGGAACACTATTTAAAAATTTGTGAATTGATGGCCACATAACCCAAGCCATGGGCCCTACATTTCAGACTCACATAGAACATAAGTTTATCTCAAGGGAATGAGAAGAGTATATTAAATAAATGAGTACTTAAACTATACAAACATGAAGAAGAATGTTATGATAAATAGAGTAAGAATAAGTAATTGTCCCTTCCCAGATTTTTCAATAAAAAAAACAGATTTGCAATATAAACAACAATCTTCACCAAATTTATCCAAATAGCAACAATTAATCATACTCAAACAGGACCAATAACTAGCTATACAATCACATAGATTTGCACAAAATGAATCAAACTCTGGCAGCAACTTATATTGATTAAGATCTGATTTCCACAGAAAAATAGGAATGTTATGACAGTTATTAGAACAGGAACAACAGCAAATACAATTCTGAAACAACAATGCGCAAATGAACAATTGAACTTCCCTGCAACACCTTGAAGCTCTAATCCACTCCCTCAGTGAGAATGCCCTCGAGAACCAAAGAGTTGTTGTCCTTTGATTCCAGCAATCAATGGGTTTTTGTCCAATGATCACAATCTCCTATGGGTTTTTGTCCACAGAAGATTGTCTGAACACAAAGTGCCCAGAAGATACAATCCCCAATAGCTCCTTGGCGTGTGTCAAGCTACAACCTCGATCCCTAACCTCCAATGGCCCTTGGCATGCATCCGGCCGCAAGCCCAATCCTTGACCTCCGATAGCTCTTGGCATGCATCGAGCAGCAACCCTGATCCCTAACCTCCAATAGCTCCTTGGCATGCATCAAGCAACAACCCCAATCCTTGGCCTCCAACAACTCCTAGGCATGGGTCAAGCAACAACTCTAATTCCCAAATTCTAGCATCTCCCTAGGTGAGCAATCTTTTATCTGGTTTCTGGAAAAGGGGCATGATAGAATAGCAAGATTTGAGTAGGAATATAAGTTTGTAGACGAATGTAAGGATAACATGGCATATGCATATATATATAAAAAAACTAAGGAAGTAGCTTTTCTATACGAAAGGTAATGCAATATAAAGTTGAGTGATTCTATACAGCATATAGATAAATAATTGTGATATGTAGGATAAGGTTTCAGAGAAAAAATAAACAAGACTAAAATTTTAGTATTATAAAGAGTATAATATAGATTATGTACAATAAAGCGTACAGGTAATAGAGAAGTAAATAATAATGGTTTATGTAAATTATGCATAATAAAAATCACAAAATAGAGGATAAATTAGATTATAATAATGTGTGAGTATATGAAATTAAATATTATAATCTTTGATCTCATCCAATGAGAAAATATAGTGGTAAGAGCAAGATTTGAAGTTAAGTAATAAATAAGTGTTTTCTTTACCGAAGCACCAACAAGATTTCCAAATGACCATAGCCACTATAATGTACATCAACATGAGAACCCACAGAGGCCTCCTATAGAACCAACTAACAAAGGACAAAGAATCCTTCCAAGACTGAACACCACTTTTAATCCTCCTACCCATCCAACTAGATCTAATTCCCTTGATCCTCATGAAGAATTTATAGAAGCACCTAAGATTTAACATGATCCAATTTATCCTAGTCCTTGATCTGCCAACCAGATCCTCCCTCAGAGGCCCACTTGGCTAAGCAATCGGCAACCTTATTCCACTCCATTGGAACATGAACAATGGAAACCACTTCAAACTGAAGAGCAAAAGGATTTACTGAGAGGGGGTGCGGGGGGGTGCGCGCGAGGTGAATCAGTTAATCAAAACAAATTTTTCTTTTTCAAACTTTAATCAACTCAAACTTTTATCCAACATCAACTTTTTAATATGAACCAATGCAATTAAGTTGAATCCAATTGATTGAAATGTTTAAATCATTTTACAAAAGAAAGTAGGCACCAACCTACTTGAATTATTACTGAAAAGTTTAGTAGGCTACAACATACAAGGAGCACCAACCCCTTAAACTTATTTAGTAGGCACCAACCTTGACTAGATAATGGATGTAAGATGACTGCCTTCAATCAGATCTGCATTTCTCCTATCCTCCAATCTGCTTTGTGATGTATGTTACCACCTTAAGCCCACACAAGAAGATAGAACTTCTGACTTGAAAACTGCTCACACTTCACAACCACAATTGAAACCTGGAATGGATTCATATATCTCACTCAAACATTGTGTCCTTTAAATGAAAGAACACAACACAACTTGCATCCTCCAAAAATATCCCTTCATAAAGTAAATGAAAATCTGAGTTAGTTTGATATGGAACAAATCTCCTTAGTTTACTTGGTTCTCTCTTAAAACTCCATTTAATTGTTAAGTCTGTTGCTGGAGATCAGACGCTTTTCTAAGGAGAGACACGTCTCTTTGTGAAAATTCTTGATGATCAGTCGCTTCTCTTTTGAGGTACGTCTTTGACTCTTTGTCTTTAAAGATCAATCACTTCTCCTTCATAGAGTCGCATCTTTTAGAGGATCACACTTAGTTGAGAAAATAAACCATGTTTTTAAAAACATGTCACCATGTCTTTAAAAGACATGTCCTTTCAGGTGAGATGGTTTCAGCAAGTCGTGCTTCATTTTCTAAAACACGTCCTTTTAAATTCGCATCGTATCAAAAGCACGTCTTTTAGATTTTAATTTGCCACATCACTTGTTGTGTCATTTCAACTTAACAAATCACAAATTGGATTTGTTAGAGTAAACAGTCTGTTCTTTTCTCTAACAGAATGTATTTTGTTAAGAACTTCGATCCTGTTGATTATTGATCCTATCGAAGACTTTGATCAGATTTCGAATAGTATGAAATGATGTTGTATTAGAGTAAAAGACGGATTGAAGAATGACAGTAAATAATCTGGAAGTTTCAATCTGAATGTCTCGGATTATAATGACCTCAATCTGATCTGGAAGTTTCGATCTGAAGTGAACTTATCAGATTGAATGATCTTGAATGTTGAATGTTAATCTGATCATCTACATACCATGTTCTTCATATCTGCACGATTTGTGGCATTTGACATCAATGACAATACTTCTAACACAAACTTCCTAACCATGTAGGGAATTTGCTTGGCCGCCCTAGCTAACTTCCAAGAGGAAGTTTTGAAAATTCTTGCTATTTAGAAGGGAAACCAACACCATAGAATTAGTCTCGCAAACAACTCGCCCCCATCCCTTTGTACGAGCCATTTTGAGGGCTGAAAGAATAGCCTTGAATTCCATCTGATTATTAGAATGGAATCCCATAAACTTGGAGAAGAAGAATTGAACAAAAACTACATTGTCTCAACCAATCCCACCGATTCCCACCACACCTAGATTGCCTCTAGAAGACCCATTTGTGTTGACTTTAAGAACAGATGTAGGAAGCGAAGACCACTTACCTATTCAGTTTACCTTCCTCAATCATTGACAGCAAGGGCCATTTAGGAGGAAAGTGGAGAGAAATCTCCAACAAATTGACAATGCATTCATTTGAGGAAGTGAGAGGCCCCTCATCCACAAACTTGGCCTCTATGATCTCCTTAATCATACTTTTAATTTTGATCCAAACTTGGAAAACTAAAAGCCTTGTGTCCTGGAATATGACGGTTTCTTTCTAACCAAATCTGCCAAATAACAAAAGACGGACCAATGTCCCAAGCAATCAACAAAAAAGAGGTTGAAGCAAGAGCTTGACAAAGACTGTCCCACAACTCATTCAAAGAGGAAACCATAAAAGGCCTATTCTAGAGCCGCCACCAGAGCCTCCATAATTCTTGTGAGAAGGGACATTGAAAGAACAGGTGATTTGAAGTTTGTTGTACCCCAAATTAAAAAATTTGCTACACTTAAACATTTTGCAGAAATGGTTAAAAGTCTCGTCAAATTTGTCAAAAAAGGTCAAAATTGGGGTTTGCATGTCTTGCATGAGGGTCAAAAACTCGAAATTTTCAAAATCTAACGATCTGGGTCTGCATAGAGCGACCAAGTCTACAAAACCCAAATCTTAGTTTTGACTCACTTTTTAAGAAAGTACTATTTTGGCTTTCTAAAATAGAAACTTTTTCTGGGTTTTTCTGGGTTTCTTTCAAAACGAATGATGGCAAAATTTTCTAAAAATAGAAAGTTTGGCTTCTAGGGTTCAAACTGATTTTGATTGGTCGAAAATACTTCCTCATCAGGCTGGTGCAGTTAGAATCTCAAAAAGATCAGTTTTGGCCTAGTGGGTCTATTCTGCATTTTTAGAAGCTTCTCAGGAACTCCAAGGCCATTAATGGAGGTCAATCAGCTGCCAGGTATCAAATTCAAACATTCAAGCACTGAACAGAAGATGAGAAATGATGAACGTGCATGCAGGTCAAAGAATGGAGAAAGGAAGCTATGAAAGTCGAAAAATGCAAAATTTTGACCAAGTTTGCCAAGCTCAAGCGGGGCGCTTAGTCTAGGCGCCCAAAAACTCATGCCTTAGAAAAAATGTCATCTCCAGCGAGCAAGGCTAAGGCAAGCACGTCAAACAAAGGAGGAAGTTGAAATTTGCAGAATAAAAACTAAGTCTGGAAGTCATGGGCACCCCAAAAGGAGATAGGTGCCCAGCTTTTTTGGAGGTCAAATGATGAAATTAGACTTTGTGCTCCCAGGCAATGTTGTTCAGAATCTTCTCAGCTCTGCAGTGAGCCCAACAACGCAATCATCAGATCAACCAATCAGCCTAAAACTCAGATTGATCAAAGGAGTTATGACAGAGTGGCGGGACGCAAACCATGAAAATATCAAAAAAAATCTAAGTCTAAGAATTCTGGGCACCCCAAGTGGCTAGGGGCGCCGAGCCTTTTGGAGGACCTAATCCAGCAATTAGGGTTTGCAAATGTGCTCAATCTCTTCAATATTTTGTCAGCTTCGCAGTGGATGTCCTCGTCAGATCATCAGACTTGTTAATCACCGGAAAATCCAAATCAAACTGAAGGTATAACATGAAGGTCCACATCTGAAGGTTGAAAATCAAGCAAAAATGGTTAAGTTTGGAATAGTTAGGCGCCCCAGAAGGAGATAGGCGCCCAAGCTTTTGACCCCCAAGATTCAACTTTCAGGAGATATCATCTCCAAGAGACCCCCCTCAGAATCTCCTCAACTATCCAACGAGTCCAACCATCAATTCATCGAATGCCTCGATCATCCAAAAACGAGAATTCATCAAAAGATCAAGGAAAAGTAAAAGTTGAGGAACACAGAAATGGCTAACACTAGAAAAGTTGGGCACCCCAGGAGGAGATAGGCACCCCAGCTTTTGAGGCCCCAAATCAATTTTTCAAGTGATGTTGCATTCAGAGCACCCTCCTTACAATTCAACAATCTATTCAATGAATCTGACAGCCAGATCGTCGGGATAGTCTAGCTCCCAGAACTAAAAATTCATTTGGAGATGAGAAAAAACAGAAAGTTGAAATTTTAAGAAAAATGACTAACACTCGTTTTGTTGGGCGCCCCAAGAGGAGATAGGCACCCATGATTTTGAAGCATCAAATGAAGTTTTTGTCGGAAATCACCTCAAGGATAATCTTCTCGAAATCAGTCAGGCTCCGTGATAGATCACTCCGTCAGATCACAGGATCCTTCGAGCATCTAGAAATCAAAGTCAAATGGAGGTCAAAATCAAGCAAAAAGTTGAAATTTCAAGGAAATTGGCTAAGTCTGGAGAGGAAAAGCGCCCCAGGAGAAGCTTGGCGCTCAAGGCTGAATGCCTTAGTCAATTTTCCAAGTTTTATCTTTCGACATCAAAAAGTGTCCAAGTTCGATGCACCAGCTCAGGATAGACTTCGAAAGTTTTAAAGCAAAAAAAGAAAGCAATTTTTTCTCAACCTCAACTTATTTAAGAGAGATTTTGTCTTTCATTATCCATTATTGCAGGTTGGCGTCTAGAGCAAGAAGATTTTCCCTCTTCTCTCCATGAAGATTTGAAGACTCAAATGACATGCTTTTTCGGTGTTCTTTGTGGTTTCGGGATCAGTGAGCAAGTAGGAACGCTTTTTCGTGCTCCAAACTTCTAGGGCATTGCTTTTCCAAACTTCTTGTTTAGTGCATGTGTCTTGTGTTGATGTATTCCGGTTTGGTGGCTAAACTGTAAGCCTATTTTGCTACAATCCTGCCGTCCCGGACGTGTAATCCTTTGTTCTTGAAATTTGAGGAAATAAAGTCCTGTGCCTACTTTTATGCCCTAATATAAAGTCTCAAATTTTCGTTTATGTGTTATGCTTATATGATTTTTAATTTCAGCTTGCATTGAAAGTAAGTAGATGTATGTTGGAAGAAGAGTTTAAGTATTTTGTCAAAGAATCAAACTTTGTCCATTTCTAATTCTCTTGCTCTACGTTTACTTGAGAAATTAGAAACGTCATTAGAGTAGGCTAGTTGTAGTTGAACTTCTTAAATAGAAAATCTCAGCTACAGCGCTTAAGTTTTATAACCTTGTGCTCTTCACTGAACAAAAAGATAGGCAAATTAGTTTTAATTTACTTTCTTGAACACCATCAGCAAAGAGGGAGCTTCCCCTCCTAATTTGAACAACAGTTTATCTGTGCATAGTTGTTCGTTTCTAATCTGCATTCCAGAGGTGCGAATTAAAATGCCAACAAAGTCTCTTCATTTGAATTGCATAAGAAGCAGGAAGGCCCCTAAAACCCACATTTATGAATATTCTTTTCAAGCCAAGCCACTCCATATAGTTCTTATCATGCACATCTAGAACATGATACCCAAGAGCTACAGTGTACTCTCCTTCAGGGTTGTGCCCCCATTGCAAGATCATCAAACTCCTCCAAAGTGCTACAAAATCTAGTAGCTAGAATAGAAGCCAAGAAGTCCCTATCCTCTAAAGAGCCCCCTTCAGGCCAGTTTCTCAGGTCCTTCCAAATTTGAAAGGACCTTCTCAATTGAGAATGAATCATAAAGTAGGCCACTTTGTAGCAACCTGCGTCTAGAAAGATGCCCTGAAGAGGAAGGTGGGGAAAGGAGGATATGGGTGGGTTATTGTCCCATTAGTCATCCCAAAATAAAGCATTATTGCCCTTATTAATGGTCAAGAATAAACCTTGCTTGATTAACAAAGCTCCCTTTTTGATAGTGTCCCAAATCATAGAGCCTTTGCCCTTGAGCTCCATACAAGGAATATCAACATCCATTATCGCTCCCAAGTACTTGAAGTTCAAGGTTTTAGCCCAAGGGCTAGAAGCATGTTTGCACCACCTCTAGAAAAGTTTGGCAGCCAAGGCTTGACAATTGAGTTGAGCTTGGCAGAGACCAACGCCCCTAGCTCTCTTAGGTCTGTAGATTTGGCTCCAACTTACAAGACACCATTTTTGAGAATCAAGATTACCTACCCACAAAAATCTCTTGGATAACGCATCAAAGTCCCTAAGAAAACTCTTAGGAGCAGCTAACTAAAGGAATCTATAGATAGGTGTCGGTGTAGCACCTCTGGAGTGCTTATTGGAAACGGACAGCTATTCACAGTGCGTGATGACTACTCTTCAAATTATGGAGGGGAAGCTCCCTCTTGTTTGTTGATGTTTGCGTAAAAGTAAAACAGACTAAATGTTCCTATTACTAAGTGGGCAAGACACAAGGGTGCATAAACACAATGTGTTACAGCTAAGGTTTTCTTAGCTTTCTGCAAATCTTAACTACAACTAAGCTAACTTTTAATCTATCCTATCTCCTCAAGATAAACAGAGCATGAGGGCATAGGAGCGGGAATGGATGGTTGGATCACTTGGGCCAACCGTCTCTTAGAATGCGCCCGAGGCTCTGAACTCTCAGATTTATGCTGTAATAAGGCTTTATGCAAGCAATCACTCTTACGGTGAGCTGAATCTTAGGATTCCCAAGGAGGTGACGACACCTGTCTGAGGTGTAGGCTGACTTAGATCACTAGAAACAACAAAGGACAATGAGTTGAATAACAGGATTCCCGAGGAGGTGACGACACCTGTCCAAAGTGTAGGCTTAAACACAAGTCATTACACAACATCAAACGACAATCATTAACATCAAAATACCCAAGGAGGTGACGGCACTTATGCAAGGGGGAGATTGAAACAATAGATTGTAAGAACAAGACATTGAAAGAACTTGAAACTTTTGGATCAAATAGCATGTGCCTTTTGATTTCTTTCTTCAAACTTTCTCAACGAATTACAAAGATTTGGGACAGCAAAGGTACGAAATCATACACAATTCTTATCAAACCAAATAACTCTCATCCAAGAGTGAACAAATATAGACTTGCAAGCTTGTTAGCACAATGGCGCAGCAATTTTGTGTAGTAAATAAAGGTTCCAAAATAATGAGCAAAGGCTCTTATTTATAGAACTCAAAGGAGTAGGCAACCCTCAAGCCTCCTTGAGTTAACAATGAGCTCTTGTCTATCAATTAGCAAGATTTATTCATAAAAAGGGGGATCAAGCAGTTAACTGGAAATCTACTTCAGTTAACTAAAACTAAACTAAAAGTGAACTCAAATTACAAAAGTGTCTCCAAAATAGACATCCACAATTAGTGGAGATAGATATCCATAATTAGTGGAAGTCAAAATAGACATCCATAATTGGTGGAAATAAACATGCATGATCTATGGGACAGTGAGTTAACTTGGAAAGGGGCATCAAGTTAACTCTTGTTTGTCATTAATGCTATTTTTGAGGGTAGGACGTCCTTTCTAGGTGCTTTACATCTCTTTACCACTAGTTAACAGCTCCTCTATCCAGTCGTTGACTTATTTTGCCTCTGGACAATTAATGCTTCGCAAGATGACGACGTGCCTTTGCAACATCTCTTCACCACCTGCAATCTGCTCTTAGTAACTTTGGTGGCTCCGATACTAGAGTGATAACCTCTATTTCTCCTGCAGCTTTGTGCTTCCAACGTTTTTCTTGATTCTTCTCAATGAAAGAGTGTTTTATGATGAAACTGCTAAGTTTGACTGTGAACACTCTAGCTGTGAGAAATGCACATGAACTAGTTACACACGCTGAATTCCAATGGTATCAATCCTCTAAACTGGCCTTGTAAGGCTATCAGATATACAAGGTGAAACCATATGGGACATGTGGACTTGAGTGTCTATGCTTGTCAATTTGTCCAAATTGACCTCTAGGTGTGCCCGATGCAGATTAGTGTCAACCGTTTTCAGAAAAACATGTAGCAAGACCAATTTGGTCTTGTATTCATCTTGAGAGCATT
>VDFB02141559.1:0-14203 GCA_007258455.2 Sequoia sempervirens
ATCTAATAAAATTTGACTTCATATTTCATACTTGTTATAAATATCTCACTAATCGAATCATACATTTTATATATGTTAAAAAATATATAATTTAACAATTTATACAACTTCTAATTATGATAATAAATCTAGAATCAAACATGACCCAAATGTAGGATAAAGACAAGAATCTTAATCTATACCATTATTTTAAGATTGGTTTAATAGAAATTGAAAAAATTTATAATCATGAAAAAAACAATGAATAAACTAAGGATCATTTTAACAATGGTGAATTAGTGCCTAAAGATTGGCCTAAAAAATTATAATATTCAACATTCTCATCACAAATGATATATGAAAACTAAGGATCATTTGGTTATATATTTTCATAGATTTAAAATTTGAATATTTATTACTATAACATGTTCATTACAATTAGATTTTTAAATAATATTGTAATAAATTATTATGTCTTTGAAATTTATTTTGTGGATTTTAATATTGTTTTTTAAATTTAAGTTAGAGTAAGTAGAATCTAATGAGAGACCTTAAAAATATTCAAGTAATTTATGTTTGCCTTAAAATTACGATTATTGTTTGATTAAATAGATTATTGATTGTATTTAGATTTCAAAATTGGAAATAGTTTAAAATTATAGAACCATATTATCCTTTGATGCAAAAAGCTATGTCAAGGATTATTTGTATCTTCCTCATAATTATGTTTCGCATATTGAATATTTCAGGGAGGGTTGTGTGGATGATTTGAAAGTTGAAGCAAAGATTGGTTGAGATCGACAAAGGATATTTTGATAAACTCCAAAATCCTAAGAATAGAGAAGATGGTGAGTCATATTTTAATAGACCTTATCTTCACTCCTTCTATTCAAATGCAACCTCTCCAACCAATATGTTGGATTGCAAAATAAGTAATAGATATATATGAACTTACTCCTAATCCCCCTCCATTTACCCCACCATTAGATATGCATATTGGTATTCACCTACTCAAGTTTTATGAGACCCTAGGTGGCTTTGTGAATACATCATAAATATTATGCATGATGTCTAAGAATTTAATTGTGATGGATTGATATATTCCAAGAATTTATAAATGAATTATATATTCATATATATGTATTTGTTTGAGTGTTTAAAATTAGTTAAAAATTTCTTTGAGGGATTTATGCAAATATGACATCTTAGAAAGATAATTTCATGTCATTTTGGTGAAGTCATAACTTAACTTTTAATTTATCATTTATGGGAATGACATCTTCAAGAAGTTTATAGAAGGCCATAGATGGTGGGCCACTTTTTGAATTAAATTTAGTTATTGAATTTTTATTTTTTGGATGCGCATTTAGATTTAAATTTACATGCCAAAGTCACAATGTCCTACTCTTGATTAAATTCCTACAAGAAATTAAGGAACTTGGGATACCCACCTCCCAATGGTCTTGGAATGGATGAATTTAGATGGAAAAGGATTTCAAAAGGCTCATGGTACTTGTGGACCCCTCAAAGGCATGTTATATAACACATGAATTTTATTTATGAAATTTGGTCTTTAGTTGTTGGCTTCTAGTATGAATGTTATTTATAAGGTGGAATTCTTAGTTGAGACTCTCAATCTTCCATTGTTGATTTCTAGTGTGATTATACAATATGAGCCAAGTATTAATTTATAATGTTAATTATTCAAAGAAGGTATATAAATTATTCAAGCATCTTAATTCTCATACAAAGTTGTCTTAGTCAATTTCTCAATGTATGATTTCCATATATTTGTAATTTTTTCTTAATATAAAAACATATTTTATTTCATTAATTAACCTATCATTCCATGTTACAAGGATGCTCTTATTTTAAATTATAAGTATATAATTCAAAATTAATTAGTAATTTTCAAGATAAAGTACACACAATTTCTTTAGTTAAAATAAAATAATATTATTATTTCCATGAGAGTTATGTAGAATGGTAGCTTGATGTATCAAAAATGTTTCTTTCATACATACTAAATTTTTATCATTACATTATGACTGAATCATCTCAATTATATAGCCAAGCACATCAAAATTTTATAGATTGGAAAGAAAAATAATCACATTTATCATATTTTTATATGTATAAAGTTTCTACCATCAAACTATTTATACTTATAGATTAAATTATTTTTGAATTTGGTTATTTGGGTTTGGCATGTGTCATGCTATAGGATTTTTCTTGTGTTTCACCATGTTTGTTTGCATTGTGAATGGCTATGTGCCATTTAGGTGTAGGAATTTTTAGAGGAGACAGATTGAAAAAATGCATGGGATGAGATGGAGCCTTGTTTACCTTGGGGGATTTGGTTGGGGCTCCCTTTGAGTAGCATAATAGTGAGGGAGTGTAGTTTGGTCCTCTTGTAGACATGACCAATTTAGAAGGTCTTGTCAAGAGAAATTTAGAGGAGATTGGTAGAGACAAGAATCATGTTACAGATGGATTAGTTGGAGTTCATTGCCTCTACCATTCTCTTGAATTGCAACATTCACCTCTTGGTATTCTTTCTAATAATTTAAAAATATGAATAAGGTTCAAGTTTAGAAGATTATAGGAACCCTTTGGTCTCAATTTTGGAAACTAAAGATGGAAACTCCATTACAAAGGAACTAGGTTCATTCATGGAAAAGGATAAGGTTGACAATAAGATATAGTTCCTTGAAGAATTTTGGATTCAAGTTGTGTTCAATGATAGATCTACTAATGTTTTTGGGAAAACAACCCTCTTTATTAGATACATTGCCACTATTGGTGGAGTATTTCTAATTGGATGTTATTTTTCTAACTTACAACTATATTTTTCTTGTTGTTGTTTTCCATATGATATGATTGATCATTTTTTTGATACTCTTTATTGGTCTTTGGCAAAGGGGTGGGGACCTTTCCAAATTTCTATTTCCTGGTGAAATTCAGCCAAAGTATTTACCTGAAGGTAAGTCTGAATTTAAACTTTAAAACAGTCTTTTTGATATTATATAATAGCCTCATATATTTAATTTTTAAATCCCTATTATTCTTGCATGTTTAATTTCAAAATTTTAGTATCTCAGGTATAGGAACATATAATTTTGATGTCCTATACCTAATTCTAAATGTAGTTTTATGAATGTATTCCTCCTTTATTCTTTGCTAATTGTAATTGAATATTAGACCTATTTTTAAAAATATGGCCACCCCTCTCAATCAATAAAATAAGTCATCTATTTTAGGTGGTGGATATTAATGTTAATTGTTTATTTATTGAACATGTACATAATCAAGAAAACTTGGAAAAGTGTCTTATCTTTCTTTTTCTTAAAAATAGTTGGAGCATCCCATGACAAGACACTAGAACATATAAATCCTTTCTTTAAAATGTCATTTATGAAATCCTTTAACTCATGCAAATATGAAGTGTTTGTTCAATAGGGATCTCTAGATATAGGGGCTAATTCATGCATGAACTCTATTAAAAAATAAAACACCCTTTTAGGAGGAAACATGAGGAGTTCATTCTAGGAAAGACATCCTAAGACTTTTGTAATGGAGGTTTATTTTCATTTGAATGGTTCTCATTCACTTTTACTAAATAAAAACTAACAACAAACAAGGCACACCCTTTTATTTATTCTCTTTTGAGTTGTAAAATAGAAAATTTAATAATACCTTCATTCCTTCTAATCCTAATAGAACTATTTTATTATACATTTCATTCAAACAATCTAGTTTCTTTCCTCTAAATTTATTCTTCGATTCATACATTTAGAACCAACCATTTTTGGATTAATGTCATAAGACTCAAAGGCAAAATATGAAGAATTTTATCCAAGTTTCCATTGTATGCACCCTAAGTTATAATTTTAGAATGGTATCATTTATAAACTATCTTTGGGACATGTACACAACTCAACACTACCTCTTTTAACAAGGATTTAGATTTTAAGTTGAATTTCTAAACTATCTAAGGTGATACAAAATAGTAAGAAGCACCTAATTATATTAAGATTAAGATATAAAATATATTAATTGTACTTCATAGCTCTAGGTATGACATTTTCACATCATTATCACCATGCTCCCTAGCTTTCTTTGTTGGTGTCATATCCACCATGAATGAGGCCCATTTTTCTAAAGGTCCTATATATAAAAAATAATTAGATAAACCTTCACCAATATTTGCATTTTAATTCTAATTGATTACCACTTTATACCTTTTCCCAATTTATAATTTCATATCGATAACTATAACCCTGATTGCAAGTATTTACCAATATAAAAACTTGTAGGGGAATAACTAGAATTCCCCATTTTTATAAATAATCTAGATTACCTAAGTTCCAATTGAAGTTTTGTTAGAGTGTAATATAATATGTTTAGCTCTAATCAATGGTTCTAGATTAATTGTTTCAAATCCCTCAAAAAATTATACTCATTAGAGAGGTTGTGCATTAATAAATCTTACCAATTAGGGATCATATTATTATTTATACTTTCGTACCACAATCATTAGCATAACTTGTCAACCTCAATGAGGGAAATAGACAATATTATGGTTCACATTTTTATTTACCAATAATTCATTATTGTGGGTTGAACAAAATAATCCATCCTATACAAAATTATAAAGATATATGGTTATCAACAATAATTTTACTAACAAATATAACCAAAAAAAATTACCATGAACTATTTGATATAATGCCTGAAATAAATCTGTTAATGTTCAGGTAAGGATTTAGAAACATTAAAGCAAATGCAATTGGAGGTGCCCTGGTAGAAATGTATGCAAAACGTGGAAGCATAGACAAGGCATGTTAATTTTTTGACAAAGTTTAGAAATGGGTTTGTAAAATCTTTCAAGCAACTGCAACACCATTTATTCAACACTCCCTACCCATGCCAAAATTGGAGCCTTGGAATAGGGTATGAACATTCATCAAAGCATTATAGAAATAGTGTTTGTTGAAAAGGCTTTAGAAACTTTCAATAAAATGCAATTTCAAACAAAGAAATGCAGTTTGAAATCTACAAATTTGAAACATTTCACATTTCGCATTTAGGATTTAAAAATTTCTCAAACAAATGCAGTTTGAAATCTATGAAATTTGAAGTTAACCAACCTGCTGAGCTATGGAGGTTAGGTTGTTGAACTATGGCTTGAGCTAGTGCACGTTTTTCCCCTAGGAGTTTTGTTTGTCATTCGGTTCACTGTTCACATTCGGGTTCGCTGTTCGCCACATACACAAAACAAATAAAATGTATAATGCGACAGTGACAATTTCTTTTATTTTATATGCCCTATTTCAAGGGGTTTGATCGAACACCCATTCGAGTGAACCCCATTAAATATTAGTTTTTTATTCATATGGTTGGGGGTTCAATCGAACAGGTGGTTCGACCAAACCCATGTGTTCGATTGAACACCAAATCCGGTTCTGGTGAATCAAAGAGTTCGACCAAACCCCTTGACATTGTGGAAACACAAAAACATCAAATTTCCTTCCTCAAAAAATTTGTAAACCACTATTGTAGCTTAACTCGAATACATATATATATATATAACACTACAATGGTTGTTTGAAAAATGCAACTTAATCAAAGTATACTTTGCCACACTACAACATTCAATATTGCATTTACTTCATCGGCCCCCGCCAGACAACAATGACAGAATGCATTAACCCCCGTAGAAGTAAACACTTACCATTCACCTTTTGTGTACCAAGGTCACCACCTCCACAACCACCAAACCACGTAATATATATATACAAATATATATACACATGCATACATCCACACACACACACACACATACACACACATATATATATACATAGACATATACATATATACATATGTATATATATACATATATATATATATATGCATATATATATATGCATATATATATACATATATATATATATGCATATATATATATATATATACATATATATATATATACATATATATATATATATGCATATATATATATACATAAATATATATATATATACATACATACATACATATATTTATCCATACATACATATATATAGAGGTGGAAGTAGACATGCATTGATCTTTTCAAAGACTTAAAAATATTTTTTCCTTAATCATTCTATCCATGTGTTGTGATGATGTGCATTTTCCTTCATTGCACTTGTTTAACAAAAAAATAAATATAGATATGCTTCCAATGCTAATAAATATAAAGGTAGGAGAGAGATAAAATTATATCGTACCTGGACCAATCTATATAACAGTTCACTTGCCATTTCAAAATCCAAGCTACATTATTTGGAACTCAATATTATAGGAAAATACCGAAAGTATAAAAGATCTATCAAAAAGGAATTTACTATGTAACGCCGGGCAAACTAATTTCATCTATATATAGCTATGTATGTATATGTATGTATATGTTTACATGTACATATATGTATACATATGTGCACATATTTTTATGTATATGTTTACATGTATATATGCATGGATATTTGTACATGTATATATATGTATATATGTATACATGTATATATATGTCCATATGTTTACATGTATATATATATATGTTTGTGTGTGTGTGTGCATGTTTTACATGGGTATTTTTTGCATAAATGATTAATTTATTGTTCATGCCTTTCAATCTCTGCTTATTGTTCCTTTTGATAGCAGGTTGGAGGGTTTTAACACTAGTGTGATGCAAAACATGTGAGAAAGTATATGTATATACACATGTGTATGTGTGTGTATATATATATATGTATGTATGTATGTGTATACATGTATATATGTGTGTATATGTTTACATGTATATAAAGCTTATATGAGTATGGTGGAGGCAGGCATGCAGGAAATGAGATGGATATATCTCTATGTTTACATTGGTAGTTTGCATAAATGATTAATTTATTGTTCATGTCTTTGGTTCTCTGTTTATTGTTGCTTTTGATACCAGGTTGAAGGGATTTAACACTGATGCACTATGAAATGTGCAAGAAAGTATATTTATTAAGTTGCATTGCCAAGAGAGCCATTGGGGTGTTGGTTTGATAGGACATTATTTATTGTTCATGTCTTTCATTTGGTGCTTATTGTTCCCATTGATAGCAGGTTATAGGGTTTTATATTGATTAAGATGCATTGTGAAAATAGTGAGTGTGGTGTTGGTTTGGTAGCATACCATTGTTAAAATCATCGTGCTCTACTCCATCCTATAGTATCTTGGGGGGAGTTAAGGTTGTTGTGCCATGGAATCTGTAAGTGGTTTTACATGGTAATTTTGTGTCAATGATTAATTTATTGTTCATGTGTATATATATATATCTCTATGTCTACATGTATATATATATGTATGTTTCATGCATATATATGCATATATATACATGTATATATATGGTGTATATTCCTACACGATATATGTATGCATATGTAGATATACATGTATATATACATGTATATATATGTAGCATATGCATACATGTATATATATACCTATATGTATACATGTATATATATATATGCTCATATGTATACATGTATATATATATCTCAGATATTCTACAAGGGTATCTTGTATAAATGATTAATTTATTATTCATGTGACTTGGCCTCTACTAATTGTCTTTCGGATGTAGAAGGCTTGATAGTTTTGAACACTGATGTGCTACAAAATGTGAGAAAGTATATTGATTAAATCACATCATTTAAAGAGCCTTCTTATATATATATATATATACATATATATATATATATATGTGTGTGTGTGTATATATGTATACATGTATATATATGTCTATATGTTTACATGTATATATATCTCTATGTTTACATAGTTATTTTGTATAAATGATTAATTTATTGTTCATGTATTTGGTTATCTATTTATTGTTGCTTTTGATACCAGGTTGAAGGGGTTTAACATTGATGCACTGCGAAATGTGCGAGAAAGTATATTGATTAAGTTGCATTGTTGAGAGAGCCATTGGGGTGTTGGTTTGATAGCACATTATTTATTGTTCATGTCTTTCATTTGGTGCTTCTTGTTCCTATTGATAGTAGGTTGTAGGGTTTTATATTGATTAAGATGCATTGTACAAATAGCGAGTGTGATGTTGGTTTGGTAGCAAACCATTGTTAAAATCATCACGTTCTGCTCCATCCTATAGCATCTTGGGGGGAGTTAAGGCTATTGTGCCACGAAATCTGTAAGTGGTTTTACATGGTAATTTTGTGTCAATGATTAATTTATTGTTCATCTGTATATATATATCTCTATGTCTACATGTATATATATATGTATGTTTACATGTATATATATGCATATGTATACATGTATATATATGTGTATATCTTTACACGTATATATGTATGCATATGTAGACATGTATATATACATGTATATATATGTCTATATGTATACATGTATATATATGTCTATATGTATACATGTATATATATGTCTATATGTATACATGTATATATATATTTGTATTCCTACAAGGGTATCTTGCATAAATGATTAATTTATTATTCATGTGACCTGGCCTCTACTAATTGTTCCTTTTGATAGAAGGCTTGATAGTTTTAACATTTATGTGCTACAAAATGTGTGAGTAAGTATATTGATTAAATCACATTGTTGAAATAGCCCTCTTATATATATATATATACATATATATATATACATATATATTTATATATATATACATACATATATATATATACATACATATATATATATCTACATATATATATACATACACACACTTAATCGAGACTCTGAGCTACATTGGTGTTATTCTAATACCTCTTTTAGGATTTCTCTATTTCTCTATAATATTTAGTGTGAGGCGATGCGGCTTGAATTTTTTGATAATACCTCTTTTAGAATTTCTCTTTTTCTCTATAATATTTAGTGTGAGGTGATGCAGCTTGAATTTTTTGATAAAATTAAGAATATTTAACTACAGTTGCCCCTATAGCAATAGGTATCAAGCCAAAAATGCACAACGATAACTACAAACAATAAACATGGGCAACAAAAATTACTCACCCCAACCATATTGTTTTCAAGGAAGGAAGAAGATTTAACTACAATTTCCCTAAACCCACAGTAAATAGAGCTCTCAATGCCAAAGATATACACAGATAATCAAAATAGTAGACCAACAGCTAGAGAAACAAGATTTAACTACAAAAAACCAAAGTTACACAACCATGACTAAAAATAATAAACAAGGGCCACAAAAATCACTCAGCCCAACCATATCTCTTTGACAATAGGAAGAAATACATAAATTGTAAAAGAGCTATTAGCATAATACTCAACAGTCAAATATTAGTAACCCTAACCATATTTTTTCCACAAAAGGAAGAACATTTAACTATAATTTCTCCACCCGCAAAGAGCAGTAATCTCTTTCAAGTCTCAAAAAACACTATAATGCCAAAGATAGAAACATATAAGAAGAACACATTAACAATAAATTAATCATGTATGCAAAACACCCATGCAAACATCAGTATAAGGGCACAACCTCCATTGAAAATTTGAGCTACATCACTTGACACTAAATATTATATAGAAATAGAGAAATTGTAAAAGGAGTTATTAGGATAACAGTAAACACCCGTCAACGCAATTTTATCTCCAATATGTCAATGGTTTCATACAACCCTAAACCCTACAAACAAATAGCTACAATTCCTCCTATGGTAATAGTTGCAACACCAAAGATATACATAGATAATCAAAATAGTAGACCAACAGCGAGAGAAAGTAGATTTAACTACAATTGCTCCTATTGTAATAGGTATAAAGCCAAAGAAACATATAACAAGAAGACATTAACAATAAATTAATCATTTATGCAAAACACCCATGTATAATAGAGTATAACCCCACAAGATTCATTGAAAATGAAAACCAAACCATGTGTATGGAAACAAAGATGCACAGAGTATATATATGTGTCTACATATGTATGAATAAACAAGGGCCACAAAAATCACTCAACCCAACCATATCTTTTTGATGATAGGAAGAAGATTTAACTGCAATTTCCTTGAAGTCACATTAAATACAACTCCTAAACCGAATACGTAGCAATAATCCTTGCAAAATGAGTACAACCCTACACTTCACTAAATATTATAGAGAAATCGAGAAATTGTAAAAGAGTTATAAGAATAGCACTCAACAGCCAAAAATTAGTAACCCTATCCATATTTCTTTGATGAAAGAAAGAAGATTTAACTACAGTCTCTCTGCCTGTAATGTCCCCTTCTCAACTATAATCGATTCAGTTGACCGTTGGCCTATTCCGGAGACCCGTAGGCTACTCAAAGGGTGAAATTAGGGTTTTTTGTTTTTGAGGAGGTGGTTGCTTGAAGTTTGGAAATTGGATTGCGGATTCTTTTTTGGTTTTCAGAGAGCTTCACAGTGGTATAGACTGTTTGGTGTTCTGAGCAACTTCATGAATTTACTATTTTTAGTAAATTCTATTTTTGGCAATGGACATGTTGATTTCAGTTTAGTTGGTTCTCTTCATCTAGCAATTTAGTTGGTATTGATGTTTTTGGATTTTTGGGGAATTTTTATGGAGAGATAAGTTATTTTCATATTATAATGTTATATTTTAATATTATAACCCCCTTGGCCTAGCATTATAACTTTATGTTGTTTTAAAAAGGGCACTTTAAGGGTGAATGCCTCATCAAGAGAAAGATTAATTGTTTCAAAGGTTCAAAAATGCAAAGGGAGATTTGGACGCCAACTTTTCAAGAGGAGGTAATTTTAAATTAATGAAATATTGCCTTTTTGAGTTTGGATGCCACTTGTGGAGGGATAAGAGTCAACTCAAATTTGAAATATTGTTGACTACCTTGGGCGACCTTCTAGATGCTTATGGAAGATGCTTGGAAAGTCTATTTAAGGAGGCCTCTTCTCTTCATTTGATCATCTCATATTTTTGTTGGAAATATGCCTCAATCAATACAGGTTGAAACCTCCATTGGAGCCAAGTCGGCATGACATCTAACATGTCTGGCCGACTAGCAGATTGGTAACATCATGTTTTTTACAGGTCATTGTGACCTAGCTTTTGTCTCACCGAATGTTTCTATCGCTATGACATATTGTGTTCAGGGTGATCTCTTGTCACGTGGAGTTCTTTGGCCGACAGGCGATTCAATCGAATATCGTATGTTAGGGAGAGTCTTAGTGGTTTGCTATGAGCTCTCATCGATAGGAAAGTCTCACCGACAAGATTCACACTTGAAGTATTCAGGATAGCTAAAGGGTTCTCGCTATGATGTCCCAGCGACATTGGATTGTTTCACCAACGGAGGTTCAAATATTGTTCATCGGTGTAACCGAAGGGTTTTGGAGAAATGTCTTAGTGACTGAAGGATGTCTTGTCGATAGCCAATGGCTATCGAGGTAACCCAAATGGTTCGGGAAGAAGTCTCGGCGAACGATGTAAGTCTCATCGATGATGATGGTTCTTCAGCATAGGTCTTGGCGAACGGTGGTCATCGGGGTAACTTTTATGACTCGGTAAGAACCCTCGGCGAAGGATGTAAGTCTTGCCGACTGTAACTTGGCACTCGGTATGTCTGAGGGTTTCAGAGTAACTTTGATGACTCGTTATATGGTCTCAGCGAAGGATGTTTGTTTGGCCGATAAGAACATTAGTATCGGTATAACATATGGAACTCGGTATGATCTTCTGGTGACATAAGAATGTTTTAGCGATAATCTCCTGAACTTGATGTAACACAAGGAGGCTCGTTGGGATGTCCTGGAGAGAGCAATACTCTTGTCGAAAGGAAAACTGAAGCCGATACATGTTGTATGCTTGGTGAAACATCTTGGTGACTACAGTAACTCTTGGTGATGTCAATTTGAAGGTTACCTAGCATCGGCGAGACACTGATAGTGTCTCACCGAGATGCCAACACAGTGCGAATTCTGTTGACTATTTGACCGTCCTATGTGGAGTCTTGTGGACCAATAGGAGAAGCCAAATCTGAACAGTTGGAAGATTGTTAGTTGTGACAGTTCTATGAGGAAGCTTGACAGACAGAGATTGGCATGGTTATACTCTACAGTTGCAGATGGTCGATGGTTAGATGGTTGGATTATCGGTTGATTCGATAGATTGTTGTATGATCAGTAGATGTATTCTATTCTGTAATGGTTGTAACCAAAAGGTTCCTATAGAAAGATTGTTCATGGTGAATGTTGTTGTATAATGACACCAGAAAGATAAGTCTGGCATTTGTATGTAATCTTCATTACTGTAATACAAAGTGATTTCTCTTAGTGTGGTGGGTTTTTCTCCCGTAAGGGTTTTCCCACGTATATCTGGTGTTCATGTGTGATTGTCAAATACTCTGTTTCTATTATATGTTTCATAGTGCATCTTAATTAGACTATAATTGTAAAATTTAGAGGTATATCTACATTCTTCTCTAAGGTTTTGACGTTAGGAGAGTTGTTTCTACATCTAGCTTTCCTTACAAGGGGTATCAGAGCCTAGCCAGTTGTGTTATCCTTGTGGGTACGTTGGGTTTTTTGTGTCAATTATGTTTCAGTGGGAGTATTGTAGAAGTTTGTCAATTTCTAATTATAGATTGAGATGGCTAGCACATCAGGAAAGATTGAAATAGAGAAGTTCAATGGCAGTAACTTTGAGTTGTGGAAAATCAAAATGGAGGATCTTTTAGTGGATCGTGATCTTTGGATTGTTGTGGCTGGAGTGAAACCTACAGGCATGAAGCAAGAAGATTGGGACCTTGCAGATAGAAAGTCTAAGGGGATGATAAGGCTCTATTTGGTAGACTCCATTCTTCTCAATGTGCATGAAGAGAAGACTGCATCTTCCTTGTGGAAGAGACTGGCGTCTATTTATCAGGGGAAATCTTTGGTGAATAAACTATTCCTGAGGAAGAAACTATACTCTTTGAGAATGCAGGAAGGAGGGTCTATAGCTGATCATTTGAATGCATTTAATATGCTACTTTCTTAATTGAAATTTGTTGGTGTGAAGACTGAAGAAGAGGATCGTTGTATGCTACTATTGTGTTCTTTGCCAGACTCATGGGATTATCTAGTGATGGTTATTGGGAGTACAACATCCAGTTTCAAGATGGAAGATATTGTTGGTTCTTTGTTGTCAGAAGAAATGAGAAGGAAATCTTTTGAGATGGCGAAGGAGGCTCTTGTTGTCAGAGGAAGGTCAAAGGAGAAAGGCAAGATGAAGGACAAGAATTCCAAATCGAAATCAAAAGGGAGATCAAAGTCTCCTGGTAAGAAGTCCAAGGTGAAGTGTTGGAAGTGTGGGCAACCTGGTCATGTCTGAAAGGATTGTAAAGAGGAGAAAAAGAAGAAGAAGAAGAAGAAGAAGAAGAAGGACTCTTTCGATAATGGTTCTTCTCACAGTGATGGTGACGCCCTCATTGCAACCATGGCTACACAGGCATAAGATGATGTTTGGCTAATTGATTCTGGAGCATCTTTCAACATGACATCTCATAGAGAATGGTTCACAAAGTATGAAGAACACGATGGTGGAAAGGTGTACTTAGCAAGTGATTCAACTCTGAAAATTGTTGGTCATGGAAGAGTCAAAATACAATTCCCCAATGGCAGAGTGAAGGGAATTAATAATGTTATGCACATACTAGGTCTAGTTCGAAATCTATTATCTATCAGTATGCTGAATGATATTGGAGTACAAGTTACGTTCTTTGGAAGTGGTTGCAAGATGACTAGAGGTTCAATGGTGTTGGCTAGAGGTGCTCAAATTGGTACCATGTACAAGTTGGATGTACAGGCTGTTCAATGTAACAGTGTCTCTAGAAAGTCATTAAAAGCTGCTCATGGAGGTAAAGAGGGAAATATCGCTAATTATGTAAACTCTATGGAAGTAAAACTTCCTGCAGAGAAGACTATGCTTTGGCATCATAGGTTAGGCCATGTAGGAGAGAAAAGTTTAAAAACCTTGAAGAATAAAAACCTAGTTGAGGGGCTTGAAGATTGTAATCTTGAATTTGAATTCTGTGAACACTGTATATATGGAAAGCAGCACCGTGTTTCTTTTTATTCCAGTCCTCATAAATCTTCTGGTTTGCTAGATTATATTCATTCATATGTGTTTGGTCTTAGTGGATGTTCCTTCTTTAT
>VDFB02141560.1:0-27656 GCA_007258455.2 Sequoia sempervirens
AATGTTAGGCCTTTCATCCATAATTTCTTTTTTTTGTATGCCTTTAGGTTTTTTGTCAAAAAAATAGTGTTTGGTTTTTTTTTTTGTTATAAATTAACCGTTCATCAAAATTTCAAATAAATTACATTTGTAGAAGCTAGACTCCATTCTACAAATTTTAAAAAATCTATTACTTTCCAAAATTTGTAGGGGGAGCACAACCAAAAATTTTGTTTTTAGGAAGTGCCCACTTAGAAAATTAGTAAAAAATCAAATATTGTGCCCACTTAGAAAAATTGTGCATCAACTAAATGCTGTTAGCTAACTTCTGACCATAGTGATTTTAAAAATACTAAAAAAAAGTTCACCATGCTCAGGTCATACAAGAGTTGCTATGTTATGTTTTTCTGACAAAAACAACACCAATTTGTGTACATCCCTCTTTTGAACCCCTTAATCTCAACCATTTTCAAAATAAATTAGTATTTTAGAAAGTAGACTCAGAGCACTTCAATCCTTGTTTTTGTTCCATCTCAAAATTTTGAGTGTAACTATCCTCAATTTCACATCCAAGGTCAGCATATCTTGATTTTAGAAAAAAAGTGGCCACTTAAGCCCCCTTTTTGGGAACCATCTTGGTGTACTTACCCTCATAAAGAACTTAAACAAAATTGACAACCACAACAACAATAGCAATCAACCAGTTCACATCATAATTCAAAAATCAACTCAATAATACAACACAAACAAACAATCAAAAAAATCTTGAGATACTCCATAAAAGACATTGTCTCCCCAATTCAGATTACTCAATGACTCGTTCACTTAATCCAAACACTTAAAACAATTAAACCAATAACAAGACAACTTCAACAGAACATCCATGGAAGACATTATTCTCACATTTCTAGAACTCATTACTATTATGCTTTGCATACATGCCCCAACTTCTCGCTTGGAAAAGTCAGGGACCCCCTTTGTTTTCTTTTGTTTCACTGGTTTTTTTTGTCATGGTCGTGCTTTGTCATTCTTGTTTTCATCCTTTCTCATGCCTTGTTCATTTTCTTTGTCTTTTTCGGATTCGGGTTCCGAACCAGAACTTGCACTCTACACTTTTGGAAAGTTCTAGTTCTCGTTTCTATCCCGATTCTGATTTCTATTTTCTTATCGTCATTGTTTTGTCGGGATCAGGTTGTGGGATGAAATCGACCCCTGACACCTTTCGAGGTTTCAAATTATGTTTATGCCTCAACTCCGATCCCTGCTTCACCTTTAGGTGTCGTTTGGGTTCGCATTCCTTGTCTAGTCTTGTCTCGTCCCCGTCTTGTTCTCCATCTCATTTTTTGGCTTCGTCTCATCTTTCATTCTTGCGATGTTCATTTTATTTGGTCATTTTCGTTTGTCCTTGTCCTTATCTTGTCGTTGTCATCTCGTCATGTCGTTTGTTCATTTCCATCTTCTCTGTTTCTTCATTTCTATTTTTTCATTGTTCATTTTATTCTTTTGTTGTTTCTTTGTTTTTTCAGTTTTCTTTTTTGTGTCTGCTCTTCAAAATTGAAAAATACAAAAAAATAAAAATGAGAAGAATAAAAAAGCAAATCAAAAACTTAAAAAAAATCAAAAAACATTCAAAAATTGAAAAAAAGAAAAAAAAAGATTTAAAATTTAAATAGGTGTAAAATTAAATAATTAAATAAATCTTTTTATTTTGAAAAAGAATTAAAAAGCTAAATAAATACAACTTTAAAAGTTTTAAAATGTTGTTAAAATAAATAAATAAAATCTTTTAAAATTTTATTTAAAAAATATTTTAGAGGATAAATAATAATAAATAAATAAGTTCTAATTTTAAATTAAAACGATAAAATAAATCTTTCAATATTTTAAAAGATTTTTAAAAATTAAAAAGTAAAAATAATCTTTAAAGGTGAAACAAAATAGAAAAATATAAAAACTTTAAAAAGAAATAAAAACTTTAAAAAAATTGATAACTTTGCAAAATTTAAAACAAATGAAGTGCATGGATTTGATCCTCTCCCAAGTACAAAGGGGGTAAAAGTCAAAAGTTAAGAGAATAAAGTTTCGCTTTCAGGAAATATTCCAAGCTTGACTCGAAATATTGAGGGAAGTGAAATAAGGATGCAACAAAAAAAAATGCCTTCGGATTCAGGTTCAAAGCAAAATCTTGCACCTTTAACTTCACAATGTTCAAGGTTCCAAAATTATCCCGCCTATGTAGCATCATCGGATCCGGATCCAAAAGGAATATTGAACCAGGCACAAAAAAAAAGAGAGGTGAAAGTGTTCACATTCTGATTTCGTTTCGATCCCGCGTTGGTGCCAATTTTGTTCCGCTCCCGCACAGGCAATGAAAGGCGCATGTATGGTTTCAACCCCACACTCATTCAGTTCCAATCCCGCCTTCGACGCCGAGCGAGCATTCAAGGAGAGAGTATCGATAAGGAAATGAAATGTTTGATGGAGAGCCTCAAAGAAATGGTCTGAAACTCATCCAACCTTCGCTCCTGATCCGACATAACCACAAAGTACTTGAGTTTTTTCTTACAGAATGCCTTAGAGGAGGTGTCAAGTTAGGCACAACAAATCAAAGGGAGATCTCATCTCATGGGTTTAAATCGTCGAGGGAAATTCATAAAAAGTAATTTGTTGAGAAGTCTTGAAGGTAATCAGTAAGAGGAGAAGTTGATTCCCCCACCCACAGTCAACATGCTTCTTACCCATAGCTAGAGTGAGTAAAAGCACAAACATGTACAGGGGACATCCATTGAAGCCTAAAGCAAAGAAAAACTTTATCAGATATTGTAGATGCAAGTTGCCCTGGCAAACATTTGGGAAAAATATGTGCACATAATCGTTTTTATTTAAACGGCTTTAGAAATTTTTAGAGAAAATGCAAATTGGAAAATGTAAAGACTGATTCCACCAACCTCTACCAACGTCCTCCAACCCACGCTGAAATGGGAGCTCTGAAACAGTAAAACGTATGGTTTTAAAAACTTTCAAGCAATACATGCAAAATGTGCAAGCACAAAGAAATTACACATGAAACGTTTGGCTAAAAGCCTCAAGGGGCATCATTTCATGGAATGCCCTGATGGTTGATTTAGCAAAAAATGCATGAGAAATGTGTAAAAGGAACACACATGGGCGACAAACCGTTAGAAAAAATACCTCAAGGAAACGCATTCTAATGAAATTCCATAAGTACAAGTAGTGCAAGGATAGAAGGATTAGTCTGGTGCTCTAGTTGCAAACTACCCTAGTAGATGCATGCAAGAGGTGCAAGTATAGAGACGACATATGGACTATTTGAAAAAATGGTTCAAAGAAGTGTAGAAACACAAAGGGTGTGTGACTGTTTGAATGGAGGCATGCAAATTATTCAATAAAACACTTCATCAAAATTGGGACTCACGACAACAACAATCATTGGGTTTGCTCAAAGTGGATTTACTCAGAAACTTTATGGGATTTCATGCATGCAAAATGTGGAAGTAAAGACAAAGCATGTGAATCAAATGACAGAGCATTTCAAAGAAATGTCCCAATGAAATCATGTCTAGATTTACACGAAAATTGTTTGCCAGAATGCCTAAAGAAGGCGTCATCTCATTGAATGAAACTAATGCAATTGGTGGATGTTGAGCCAAGTTCCCAAGATCTTTTTCAACATCCTCCCTATTGGTGCCGGTAGTGACCTTTGAAATTCAATTTACATTATGTTTGATGGTTGGGAGTGACTCTTGGCTTTAAGGAGTGACTCTTGGCTTTAAGGAGTGACTTGGTTGGGGAATTTGGACTTTGTTATTGTAAGCATGGAAAACCCTCCATGTCAAGGCACCCTGTCCTCAAATAATTTAGTAACAAATTCAGTGTCTGGGAGTGATGGTTTATTATCACTTTTTTTTTTAAAGGGCTGACTATACAAGAAGAAACTCTTTCCGAAGAAGGTTAACAGAGTGTATCACCACATAAATCTAAGCATAAAAGTGATGCATCTGTTAAAAATGGTAGCACAGTTGAGCTGATTAACTTTAGTTTGAGACTTGGTGACTAATTCAAAGGATGATGACATCGATAAACATGGTCATAGTGAATTAGACAATGGTGAATTGCTAAGGACAAAGCAAAAATAAATGGTCACAAAAGTCAACAATTTACAAGAAAAGAGAACTTTAGACATTTCATGGAATGCAATGTTTGGAAATGATATTTCAAAAGTCATGCTTGTGAGATTGTTCAATTTTCAGTTAAGGGAAATTTCAAATGAGCCTCAGGGTTCAAGATCAGTTATTAATCAATCAAGGGAGCCATCAACTAATATATTCCCTGTGTCATCTATATCAAAGCAACAGGTTCACCATATAGGACAAATGTTGAATCATGATTACCTTGGAAAATGTGAGTTAATAATGAAAATTCATTAATTCACTAGAAAGTAATTGATGCATGTGTTTTAATTCATTGATATTTGAGGATTAATTACGACAATTGATTAATTGTGCATTTATTATAAAATTATTAATTCAGTGAATCGATTTGGTTTGTACGTATTGTTTGAGGGTGAGGAAGCAAATGGTTTTGAAGTTTTGAATCCTCTAAAAATTATGGATTTAATGTTATTTTATTTGTTCAAATGGGGTTTTTATTTGTTATTTCAATTATGGATATTAAAAAGTTTATTCATATCTAATTGAAATAATTTTAATTTAATTTTTTTCTGAAATTAATTATTTATTGAGTGATTTTATGAGTCAGTTAATGCATTGTGTCTTACAAATACTTTTGAAATGTGCAAAAGATCTTGGAGATGATTTGTAAAACAAACGTGTAGAAAGAGGGGAGATTTTTTGAAAAGATCATTGAACTAATAGTGAACTAAAGGCTTCATGGCCACTGGGAGTGAATTATGCAAAAGATACTGTTGCACATAAAGGCAAAGGAGCGAACTCGAAGTGGAGAATCAAAGTTAAGCTAGAATTAGTTGAAACTAAACAGAATCTAAAAATAGAAGTTGCAATTGTGAACTAAAATAAAGTTGGAAGTTGTAGCTGTTAACTGAAATCAACTGAGGTCAAACATGAGATGAAACATAAAGTTATCTTTGTGAAGGATTGTATGTGCACAAAAGCTACAACTTTTGATGTTTCAGTTCTGGGGGGAATTGTGTAATTAGTTGATTTATTAATTGTCAAATGAAGCTCATTTGAAAGGGTTAGACACTTAGGAAAAAGAGTTAGACATTTTTCTTAGGGCTGATTAGAGTTAGTAGTAGAGTAGATGATATTTTCTACAATTCTTAGTTTAGCTGAATCAATTTGAAGACATTGGTTTCTGTGCACTTGTGAATCTTGCCAGACTTGTAAATGTTGTTTTTTTTTTTGCAACAATAGAAGCAGCTAGATTTAAACCCGCTTTAAGTTGTATTCTAGAATGATGTTTGTTTTGTTAAACACTTGATTTGGAATTCTTTGAGGAATGAAGTTTTATCTTTTCTTTTGTTCGAAATGGTGATTTGTGATCTGCTGTTAAAGTTTGCCCTGTGAATGAATGTCCAACTTTGTATTGATTATAGGTTGATTTGTTCTGTAGTTCAGTTTAGGAATTCCTTGGAGAGTAATAGGTCTGGTTAATTGAATGAATCAACATTCTTTTCTCTCTTGTGTCCCTGATCTATCTTTTTCTTTTTTTTATACCCCCAATTAGAGTAGGTTTAGATATGAGTTTGATCTTGCAGCAACCAAGAATCGTAATAACCAGTAGGCCCCTTGAAAATTATATCCTCATTGACCGCTTGACAACAAAACAACACAGTTGAGAACCAACTACAAAGACCTTGGAAGATAGATGGTTTTAGATCAGTTATCTTTTTTAGGATAAATAGAGTAGAAATATTCTATTTAAATGTTGTTGTGTCAATTTGGCCATCAAAAATTACTAACCACTAACTTCACGTAAAAGGCCACTCACACAATAACTCACAAATAATTCAACTATAAAAAAATAATTATAAAGGAACCCAAAATTCTTAGAAAATCTAATTCAATTTATTTAATCAAATCCCTTCATTTATCGAAATATAAATAAACTAATTATTTTCCCTATTTATTCTCCTCATTTCACTATCTCTATAAACTCTTAATTCACATAAGCAAAAATATCCTATCACTAAGACCCATAGTATATATGGCATTGAATCCTTAAATAATCACAACTCATAATTAATTATGCACATTGAAAATCCACTTATATTAACAAATCATTAATTAAACAATTGTAAAAGAAACAATATTAAAAAGATCATCAAAATCACTTACTCGATTAAATCCTTCTATTACTCAAATGCAATTAAAAAAAGTTCCTTACCTTTCAATATAATTCTCTAATTTTTATTATTTACATATCCAATTAATTATAAACAAAAATTATTCTTTTATATAAACACATATTCATATATAGACATACATATATATAAACATGTACATAAATAAACAACATACAATTTGTATTTCAACCAAAATTTATAACATAAAATATATTTTCATACATAATTATAACGATATATATACATATATATTTTAATAGTCACATTTATACACATACATATATTAACACTGTTACACATGGATACACATACATATCACGTATGCACAAAAATATGATTGAATTGATGAACTTTTCAGATTTACTTTGATTCCCATTAGTCTTGGGTCCTTTATCAAATGTCTTAAAATGTATACCAATTGATAGATGGCACCCTTAAGTTCATGACCCAACATTGATGGCAATATCCTGAATTATTGTTGTCCAATTATATGCTTGGAGTTTGCAGCTATTTAATTTTTCTATATTTAAGTTAAAGAGAATGATAAAAGATTGAAGAAATAAAGAGATACTTGGGTGCAGTTGAATGAATGCCTAACATGATAATGGTTTTTGTGTATGAGGCAGTTCGCAACCACAATCACAAGAGGTCTAAGCAACATTTGGGAGAAAAAGGGCCTTGCAGATGAAGGCAACATGGTATTGTCGAATTCAAGACTCTTACTTATGCTTCAAAAGAGAAGAACACAAAATCATTTATCTGCCACGATAGGAAGAGGTAGCAATTGCATTTGGTTGATAATTATAGTGAATATGCTCTGATGCCATGCTATACTTAAATTTATCACAAAGATTGTTGCAAGAGAAATTGTTCCGAGAGATGTGAATCATTCTCATCGTTTTAGCAGTGATTATGTTCTTGTAGAGATTATTGGTGATACTAAATGAAACAATCTAAAAAATAGGCTTGCAAGAGTAACAATGATTTCCCAAATGAAAATTCATTGAAAATAACATATGAGGCAGGATAGAAAGCATGTGATATTGTGTAGCTTGGAGGTAATAACTTAACTCAAATTCCCAACATAGATGAGGCTGCAGCTTAACCATAAAAGTAATAACTGAAACAAATACTAAGGACAAGGAATCAACTTCCTTAAGGAAAAACTTGGTATGAACAATCCATCGAAACATAATTTGTAAAGGGAATTTGTCAGTGCTATAGTTTCCAGCAGCTTGGAAGACACACATGCAAAGGTCAGAAGCATAGACAATGCACACGAAAAGTGACGCCACCTCATGGAATATAGTGATTACAGGACGAGCACAACATAGGATTGTTGAAACGCTTTTAGAAACTTTCAATTGGTGAAAATCCAAAATTCCATTTCATCGCGGCATTCTCTCATCTCACACCATCCGTAGATAAGGAAAAAGATAAACATGACAAAATACCTCAAAGAAATGTGAACTAATAAGGGTTGATGAATGAAATGATGGAGATTATTGACAATAGTGTATTTGCAGAAGGAAACAAATAAGAATAATCAAAATACATGGCCTTTACGAATATTTCTTCTTTCAAAATATATAGACGAATCTGAGTGCATTGTTAAAATATTAGCAGAAGCTAAATCGCCACATGCTTTCCAGTATAATGCATGCCAAGTATGACCAATATCCTTGGTAAAAACATGGTTTATTTACTTGAGAATACACACAGAAATAAAATCGCTACCTTTGGTAAAGGATATGAACACAGAAGGAGAGGTGCCACAAGCAGCATAGAATACAGAGAAAGTATTTAACCTCAACAATTTATATGAAATGCAAAAAAATCATAAAGCATGAGCTAACAAAAGGCTTCCATAAAATAAGATTTTGCAACAAGAAAGAGAATAATGATGTGGTGTGCAAGGGGACGGTGTCACAAGAGGAAACAAAATTCAGGAATCCAATTACTCACTTCTACAAGTAAACTGAAGCTAAAGCTATGAGAAAATTTCAAGAGATTCATTCGCACACAATAGATCAACGAAACCAAAAGAAAAACGATGCCAACCTGAAATCCCACGCTTCGCTGATGGAGGAAAAGTGCCGAAACAAACCTATCGCACCAACAATCCTCTTCCTTTGAAGCTTTGATCAACCTTCCGGAACTTACTTTCATGCTTCAAGCACAATTTCAATTCAAAGTCTGTAATTCATAAAAATATTTTGCAGAGCCAATTTCTTGTTCGAAAACCAAAAATCAACTCATTCCCCAAAATTGGAGCATTATTAAAACCTAGAAAAAGATTAGTTTTCGAAAACAAAAATCAAGTAATTATCACTTTAAAAGATAATTTTTTTTTTTGCAACCCATTCGGAGCAACGCATGTGCTCGAACTTGTCTTTTTCCATTTTGAACTTGTTTTTTACATCTTGTTTGAAAATATCATCTTCTTTATTTATTAAAATTATATTACTTTTTCCACATTTAATTATTTATCCTCTCATGATAATAAAATTATCAACTATCATTAAATATAATTTAAAACAATACTTTATACAAACAATTTAATTTAATTATTTAATCAATAAACCATATACTTTCTATTTCACAATAGTAGTTTATTTAATTATTTATTTTAATTCCAAATTAATTTAAGTTTACCTAATAATCAATTTAATTTAATTAAACTGATTAAACAAGGTCAAGTTTAACAACTTAACAACGAATGACATTGGAACATCACCAATAAACAAACTTACTCAAATTTCAAGAAAGGCCAAATAGAAAGGGGCACTACAATTTGTTTTTATTATATTGTAAAAAAATTTCATAAGACTTATAAATTAGTTTATCAATGTGTTGAAAAATATGTTCTTGTCTAACAAATATTTTATATTTTGTGTATTAACTATATCTTGTGATTTAATACATATTATCATAGAATTAATATTCACATATGTGAAAGTGATCTTAGTGTGTGAAAGTAAGCTTGTCCCATAGAAATGAGCTAACATAAAAATAGAGATTCTAGTAGATGCAACTACCGTGTTCTTATTTCTATAGGGGGTTGGTGTTGGTGTTGTTAGGCATTATTTTGAAACTTGTTAGACAAATAATAGTTTTCCTTTGGTCAAACCCCCAAGATGACTAATTTGTAAGGAAATGCAACTAATTTCTACATAATCTACTAAGGAGAACAATACATGCAAACCATATCAATAAGAATTTGAGTAAAATAATGATAAAAAAGGGTAAGAACACAATATATACACTAAAAAATGTTTATAAAATAAAAATTCAACCTTTGAAATGCACCCAATTTATTACTTTTCAAATAAAATTACAAAATCTCAATGCTTCACAAAAAGTAAAAAACATAGTTAGGTGAGAGAGGTCCTTTAGGGAAAATACTTTAAGAGAATTCTTAGAAATTTTTGTATGATTGTTAAAAGTATTTTGTGCTTTGATCAAATATATATATTGCATTGTAAAATTATTTATCCTAAAATAATTATATTCCTTTCAACAACTTAGCCCTATATATATTTATGATGAAAGGAATTTTAGGTTTTATTCATGTCACTTGCAAATATGCCACAACCATTTTCCAATATGATACTTTCATGTAGTGAATCAACAATCACCATGTCCTCTTCTAATTATTTTCAATTAACATAAACTTAATGAAATATATATTTCTATTTAAGAATTGGGTATATTTTTTAATTATTATCAAGGTGAGTAAAAATATAATTTATGAAATATTTATGCCAACATTTATGGAGTTTAATTTTTATATCCCTTAGATCCATGATATATCTTTTATTGATACGATGACTCAAAATATTTAATTCTTTGACATTGACATTGGGTATTAAAATTTGATCATAAGTTCAACTCCCTTTTGTCTATATTTTACTTAATATATTCATCATCTAAAATGTCACTACCAAAAACTAACTCTTCTTATGCCACTTTCTCTTATTTTCTATGATGACCTTAGTCTCTAAGACTCTACCTCCATCCTTTTCTCTTAGAGATTATATACCACTAAGTGAAGGCTTTTCTATGGGTGTGTAGCCCATTAGGTGTAGACATAAGGAAGGACACTTTTCCATTGAAATGGATCTCTTTGTGCCACTATATGATCTCACCTTGTATTTATTGGTGCTCCCATGATTGCGTTAATTAGCAAAAGGTTGCACATTGGAATGAATTTGAAGGTTTCTTGTGAAAGGGACTATATTTTTGGTGTTGTTAGAACTCCTCTACCATAAATTTATTTAGCTTAAGTTGTTAATTTGTAAAATTGTACCCTTATGCAATTTCACATAACATCAACTTTTACTTTAGCTTAATAAGATGATAATTCAAATACTTTCCCTCCTACCTTTCATTTCCATACCTTCCTTGTCGTTTTCTATCGGTGGGGGATTTTTTGTCTAGGATTCTTCCACTTCATGTAGATTTCCACGTGCTACACGAAAATCCTAACAAGATTTCTGATCCTATGGTCGTTGGGACGTTAGCCTACTCACAAAGTGTAATGCCTCTACAATCATAGAAATGTCTGGGAATGACTCCTATGCATGCAATTTGACCATTTTCTCCCCTCTCATTTTCATTCTATTCCATTCTTGCAATTCTATCCCTCTCATTCTAACACTTCATTCTCATATTCTCTTCATTCTAGCTCTCTTCTTGTGGGTCTACACCATCTTTTCTTGTAGGCTCAAGTTTTCTACACCACGTTCTTACATGAATGTCTCATGTCTTCAAAGCACTTCTCTTCCTCTTGAATTCACAAAGCTTGTTGGAGAGAGGATAATATTTACTTTCATTGTATTATTGTTCTTTTTGATTAGTATACTTGTTATTTTGCATATTCTATATCTTGTATTGTCACTTCTTTATCTACATTTCTATATCATTGTCAATTTGGTTGTTTGTGGACGTGGAAACACCAAATTGAGGGTTTGACCAAGGAAAGCCTTGAAAAGCAGCCACAACACTTTTCCTATTTTTTGTGTGTGTATATTTCTTTGTGAGGAGCTTGCAGGAGGCTAGACTTACCATGAGTTAATCTCTTTTCCTTCCACTACCTATCATTTTGCTTAATAGTTAGTTCATTTGTTATTTAAGTATTCTTGTTGTTTTGAAATGGAAGGAAAAGGGGGGTGTCCTAGGTCCTAATATAAGGAACCTAGGATTTAAGAGTCCTTTTCCCATATGTCATTAGAATACCAACCACAAAGCCAAGAGATTGAATTTAAACCTCAATGGTGAGTCAATTAGACCTGGGTTGGTGATTCTTTAGGGGCATAAAATGATTAGGTATGATTTAAAATAATGAAACTAAATGAACTATATGACCTAATATATAAAATGTAGATTTTTGAAGATGCACACACTACAATAGTACTTTGCAAGTAGATCTAGAAGATATGAGAGGGAATGTACATGCCACCAAAAGTTGATTTTGATGTGTACAGATTGACTCATTCATCCCTGGGAAAATGGGTCCTTGATAGGGCTTCCAAAAATAATTTTACAGTTCTCTGGTGTTATATTTGAGATGTTTTCCACCTAAAAATTTGTTAGAATGACAAAAAATAATTTTGTAACTCAATTTTCGTGTCTTGAAAAGAATGATGATAACAAATGCAACAATGCAAAATTTCTCTTCAAGATATCTTCAATCATTCTTCAACTTGTAACCTACACATACAAAGAGGGAAAAATGTTTGCACCATATATGGGTTTACCTCATTTCAACCCCATGAATAGTGTTCCCACTTTCACAATGGCAATGTCAATGATTAAATAATTAATGAAAAGGAAGGAAATGATGAATGAACAATTTGTTGCAACTCACCACCCTTCAGTAGCTCTCTTGAAGGACTAAAGTCATACAAATCTCTTCAAAGGAATTGGATCTTGCTTGCTTGATTTTCTTAAATGCTTGAATGCATGAAGACCTACAACACTTGTTAAGCTTCAAAAGACAACATGAACACACATAAACTTTGACACGATGTTAAGATTTTGATTGCTGCAATAAATGACTAATAATGCTACTCTTGAATGCTCTTAACAATAATATTTAATCAATAGGATTTCTCTCATAAAGTGTGTTAGATTTCAAATGATAAAAAAAATTGTATTTATAGGTGTTTATCTAATTTCTCAAAATTTAGATTCCAAAAGCCAACACTTACAATTTAAATTTAATCATTAAAATACTGCAAAAAAATATTTTAAATTAGGTCCTAGCTTATAAAGGGGACTATTTTCCCATAGGTGAATGGGTCTTGGCCTATATTTCTAGGACACAAATAATCCATGGAAATTTAATTATTAAATGCATTATTTAATGTTGGTTCTCCTTTTAGAAAATGGTAATAATAAGGCTTTAAATTGCATAATTTGGAAATTAGAAGCTTAATTTAGTCCAATAAATTAGGGGTGAAAGCATGAAGTTGAGTCCACTTAGGGTGGAAGTTTCGACCTTAGAAAAAAATTGGAAATGAAGCAAAACGAATCAGGATCCCATTTTTCTGTGGGGTCCCAAGCCTAAATTTAAAACGGGATCCCATTTTTAAAATTCAGGATCCCATTTGGTTTTAGGGTCCTAAACCTATATTTAAGAAACAAGATCCCGATTTATACAAAATGGGATCCTAATTTGTAATAAGTGAGATCCTGTTTCGTAAAAATATTTTTTTAATAGTCTGGAAACTCATTTTTGCAACTGTGACAGTGAAAGAAGATCAAGATCCTAAGTATGAGAATTTCATTCATGCCCTCCATGTAAGGTTTTATTGCATTTTTTTTCATTTTTTTGTATTTTTTGATTTATATTTTGGTTTTTTTTTATTTGGTGGGTGATCCCACAATACTAGTTTACAATTTTTGGCCAAATTGGACATTGAACTGATTTTTTCTAACTAAATCTTCACTATCGGACACCTATAGTGGCTAAACTGTGAGGAATTTGAAGATGATGTAAACTAGTGATTTGTGACATTTTGTCTATATATTCGAAATATATTTTTCAAAATTTTTGGAATCAGATCACACTTCTTTTTCCATCTCCTCCAAAAACTAGTTTTTTTAATTAAACACCATTTTTTAAGGAGTGGTGATCACCGTATAACACAACTTTTTTTTAATGAAGGATAAAATTCTATTTTTTTCGAATTTAGATTTGTAACTACGATATCCAGTGCTTATAATTGGTTTCATAGTGTTTTATTGAATATTTTTTCTTAATCAAGTTTCAAAGTCAAACCAATTACAATTAGGACATAGGCATATCATTATAACACAACTTTTTTGGTATGTATTGAAATTCTTTTTCTTTTTTTTTTATCAAGGACTTCAATATTTGGTGCACTCATATTGTTCATTTTTTTTAATAATCTTCTATTTTTCCACATGTGCAGAACAAAGAGCTTGATTTTCAGTGAAAAACCTACATTCACAAGAAATACAAAATAAATATAATAATCAAATTTAATTTAATTAAAATTATACTTTTTTGGAAGCTTATAATAAGGAATGCATACAAAAATAAATTTTAAATGAATTCATTTGATTCCCCAAAAGGTAAATCAAAAGTAGTTTTTTATCAACATTTCGATAGGTGTAAAGGAGACTCCATTATATGTATGGTTTAAAACTAGCGAGGTTCTATCCAAGGGGGCTTGGTCTAAGGTGGTTTGATCAAACCCTCTTCAATTGGAATCCTTTAAATGGAACTTTTTAAGGCTTAAATCATTATATTTTCTAAAAATATGTGATTTCAACAAAAATCAAGATTTCCCAGAAAGTGTAAACCACTATTGTGGTAGCACCCTGGTAATTTAGATGTTTTTATCTCATTTGATCTTGAAATAAATATACAAATAGTAGATTCAATTTGAAAATTGAAAAACCTTCCCTTGCACAAAAAAAAACTCTAAATTGAATGGAAAAAAAAAATTTACCCTTCAAACCAAAAAACATACCCTAAAAATAACCCTAAATTGAATCCAAACAAAAAAAAACCCTTCAAACCAAAAAAAATACCCTAGTATAGAGAAAATTAACCCTAACCTATTTTCATTTGTAATGTTTATTGTCAATTTGATGGAAATTAACCCTAACCTATTTTCATTTGTAATGTTTATTGTCAATTTGATGGAAATATTTCAAATTGAGGAAAAAGTATTTAAAAAAATATATTTTCATTTGCATTTCTCCTTTATAAAAAAGTCTAGATTTGTCTAAGTTTATTTCATTCCATTATTTAGCACTTATTATTAGTTATTTAAACTAGCCACATACAACTAGAGTTTGTAGCACATGAAATCCATATGAACCCAAGCTCAAACACCTACTCTCTAACATATTAACATAAATATAGTTTTCTACGAGTGTAATCCTTGAACGTCCTTTAAAGGAAAGGTTTAAAAAACTCTCAAATAAACACCTAAAATTTGATCAAATCGACCAATTTGGAATGAAACCTTTATCAAATTAATCAATCCAATCAATTTTACATAGTCATGAAGGATTTTGTCCCAAGAATACTAGAGATGAATCAAAACATAAATCTAGGGCTCATTATTCCACACCAACATAAGCATGAGAATTTCAAGATCATCCAAAAACCCCTAACATGGGTATTTTGTAAACCAATATATAAAATTTTAACTACATAAACAAATGTAAAGGACCACGCTAACCAAATGGGAAATTATTCCATCTAAACACAAATGAGATGAAAAAAGTGTTGCAAGATGGTGTGTCCCTTGGTCTCCTTGGTGCAGTGCAACACTTGGGTTCATGGCATGGCTTAACCGTCTCCCATGGATCTTATGTAAATCTGGAAATTGTATTGTGAACTAACAGGTCAATCTTTTCATGCAACAACAACCACCAATGTAACAATTGGTATCAGAGCCAAGGTCATGGGTTTGAACCCATTGCTTGTGCTTGGAGGGGTATTGTTGCAAGATTGTGTGTCCCCTAGTCTCCTTGGTGTATTGCGACACTTGGGTTCATGAAATGACCTAACCATCTCTCGTGGATCTTGTATAAATTTGTCATTTGTATTGGGCATTAACAAGTCAATATTTTGGTGCAACAACAACCACCAATGTAAAAAAAGGTTCAATCCATTCTTATACATATTAAAGATATAACTCTATAGATATCATAGATTATGTTTTTACACTCATTATAGTGTTTATACCCTTTGTATGCTCAAGACCATTTTTTAATGATTTGAAAATCCTTAATGATCACAAAAGGACCCCACAAGAGCCCTAAACTCATGAAATCATAATAAAAGTCCTTATAAAGATTCAAGATCAAACATATATCATAAGTCTACACTAGAATGTCTTTGGGAACTTTAGCCCATATCATGTAGCACTGTCTAGTGTTAGGACCCCTATTAAATTTTGTCAAATGATTGTTTTCCCTCTCTTTTGTTCCCTAATTTGATCAAGTTTATAAAAATTAATTTCCCTAAATACTTGATAGTGATTGATATAAAATTTGTTAGTTAAAATACATTACATGCCTTATTAATACAAGGATATAAAATATGTATCTAGATATCTTCTCTCATTTCACAAGGAATTGTAAACACAATTAAAAAGTGGAGTTGAATATTAGAGTTCTAAATCATAAATTATTAAAGGGGAATTATCATTATTATGTCCTAATAGGATGTCTTAAGGGGTCCTAATAGGATGCCTAGAATCGTTGTTATAGGATCATGGTCCAAATCTAAAACTTCTCATTAATTTTCCTATTATCTAAATATTTCTTGTGATTCTCATTACATCTTGTTTGAACTAAATAAATAAATTTATCTCTTTTCAATCTATTACTTTAAGTTAAAAAAAATAGCACTTTGAACTAATATAATTTATTTCCTAATAGGATGTCTTAAGGGGATCAAATAATTCAAAGTGCATGTTTCATGTTCAATCACAATTGATATAATTAAGTATTAGAATTTACGATGACTCATCATAACAATCATAAAAAAAATTCTCTAAAAACTTGGTAGTGATTGATATAAAATTTGGTACTTAAAACACATTACATGCCTTGTTAATACACGAATAGAAATCATGTATCTCCATCTTCTCGCATTTCACAAGGAATTATAAAAAAAAAAAAAAAAAAAGTGGAGTTGAATATTAGAGTTTTAAATCATAAAATATTAGGGGAATGCACTCTTATTATACCATGAATCTATTTTATTCCTCCTTTGGTTGATAATCTCCTAGTACATTTTACCCTCTTTCCATTATTGGAATGCATATAACCTTAGTTTCTTTATCCCATTGTCTAGAATCCTTGTTATAGGATCATGGTTCAAATCTAAAACTTCTCCTTCATTTTCCTATTTTCTAAATATTTCTTGTGATCCTCATTACATCTTGTTTGAACTCTATAAATTAATTTATCTCTTTTCAATCTATTACTTTAAGTTATAGTAAAGTGTACAACATACAACACCTATGACATGAATCCAACTTCAACAGCCTTTAAAAAAAAATTCAAACACTAAAGCACTGTACATTACATATAACATAATATTAGGTGTGATGGATCCCAAAGTGATAGGTAAAGTAATTTAAAACCACAAATTTCATTGAACACATTTTCAAATTCTCCGATGATAAGTTCAAATTATGGTTACAATTTAGTAGAGTCAACTTTGGTGACATCCGAAAAAATATTTAATATAGATATTTTGACTAGATCCATAGTCCATTAAAGCTTAAGTTTGATTCAAATATGGGCCCATTTTTAACATAATATAAAGTGATTATACATTAAAAATAAGAGGCCATCATATGTTATTTTTTGTTTTCAACAAAAGGCATAGTGCCTATATATATATATTGATAGTAATATATGATATTTACAATAGATGATATGTATCCTTCCCATAGACATATTATTTTTAAACTGACTATTTCAGCCATATAGCATCCATTGATACCATCCCTGGTACAAACCCAACCTATTAGAAAAAAAACAATGCATAGACCTAAATATCCCACTTGAGACCTTTAAAACACTTTTTGCTATATATTACATTTAGAATCATCCATCAAAAAACCTTAAAATCCATCATAGAACCTTAGTCTTCAAAAAATAAACCTTCTAACCTCATTCTTATTCAATCTCCATTTGCATTGGTTGATCATTTTCACCCTGTTCTTCCACCAAATTTCCATCAACAAAATGGGTAGGAAACAAAGCATTGATGATAAACCCACTATCATTTTGAGCACCCACTAGCTGACCATTTTCACCCTGTTCTTTCACTACAAAGCTTTCAATAGGATGGGAAGGTGGAAAATCATTGAGGTTAATCCCACTATCATTTCGAGCACCCATTGGTTGACCATTTTCATCTACAACTTCTTGGACATTTTAAGCACCCAACGGTTGATGAAGATTATTCTCATCTACTAACTCTCATGGTTGATGAATACTGGGCATTGGAAGGTCATGAATGTGTGTGAGTAGAACCATAATGGCTTGTGTTTTCTCTCTTACTTTGTCAGCTTCCATCATATGTTATTAATTACCTCCTAAATGTACATTTTAAAAAATAGTAAATATAATTTAATGAAATTTGAATGCCTTGGGCAACTTCACTAGATTTTATCCCCTTAAGCCATCATATTGTCCTAGGACAGTTAATTCATAGATCACCTTAAGGCATCCTATTATGACCCCTTAAGCCATCCTACGATTTTTTTCAAGACAAGAGGAGAAGACCTAGACAAGTATCTTAGTCACAAGCCAAACACCTATAATTATCAAACAAGATTACTACCATTCCTTAAGCACATAGATTCTAATGAAGAGATCTAATGAACAAGTCTATAATGTAAATATGTGCCTCTAAATTCCTACTAAATCGTATTACTCTTATGCCACATCACCTTCACCAAATTTGATCCCCTTATTTTCCATCATGATAAAGTGATTATACATTAACAATAGGAGGCCATCATATGTTATTAATTACCTCCTAAATGTATACTTAAAAAAATAGATATGTAATTTAGTGAAATTTGGTTGCCTTGGCAACTTCACCAAAATTTATTCCCTTAAGTCATCATTTTGTCCTAGGACCTTAATTCATAGATCCCCTTAATACATCCTATTATGACCCCTTAAGCCATCCTACGAGGACCCCTTAAGCCATCAAGTAATTTCTCCTAATTTAATGTAATTCAATGAGATTTCATATCACATTAACATTTTTTATTTTTTTTCTTTTACATGCCTTAGACATAAATGAGCCTTGTACACATTTTTTCATTTGTATTGAATTAGGTAATTTATATCATGGATTAAGGGGATTTTTAAGAAAATGATTTAAAGGGATTAAATTTACCTAGAAATTTAGCTTTTTGTGTATGCTTTAAGTTTATTTTTTAGTATGTACATGCATTAAAATTACATAGTTAGATCTTAAAATTTTGAAATTTGTATGTATGCTCAAGTTGAATGATGTATGTATGTACGTGTATGTATCCTATTAAAAAACTCATGTACATTTAATTTAAATATATCTTGTAATTTTGTACTTGTTTGTTAATTTTGTATAAGTTTTTTAAGATCACTTATTTATCATGGATCAATTTGATATTGACAATATCCCCAATCCACCACCTCAACCCTCTTACCTCAATGCCCTCCACTTCCACCCCCTCCACCTCCACCTCCACCCCCCCTCCCCCTCCACCCCTCCACCCCTCCACCTCATAACCCCACACCTCTACCCCAAAGATGTGATGAGGCTCACTTGCAAGCTCAAATAAATGATACCATTAGATCCATCAAAGATCAAATCAATGCTATTTAAAATGAAGCATTGATTCCACCTCACATGAGGTGTTTTGCATCTTCAATACAAAACATTGTTGATTTTGTTAGGTCCATTAATGTGGAATTAGACAATCATCTATGATGGGGAGAGAAGAGGAGACAATTTTACTCTGATGAACTCTCCTACAAACAAATCCTATACCTTAAAATGACGAAAGCCCATCTTGCATTGTTTTTTGTCGATCCCGTCACCAACCAACCTATTCCTGCAAATGAACCAAGAATATGAATGAGGTGGTGTAGACATCTGTAGATGTCTACCAATTTTTTGGATTGATGGTGGATGGTATTTTTCCATCCACCACAGGCTAATGTGGAGGTCCCTCTATATTTTTTAGGAAATTATATATAGAGTTTGTGTTGGGCCATAAACCCAATTATTTTAATTTTAAATCATTTTAGGGTGTTGGTGGAGGAATGCCACAATAGAGGTTAGGGGAATTATTTGATCCTTGATGACCCATTCATGCTCAACCTATTGTAGATCCTCCTTTAGCTACCATTCCTACACCCATGCAACATCGTGTGGTGGTATCTGCACTAGGATCTTTGAGTGTGCCCATGGCCAACCTTGATGAGTAGACTTCTACAATGGTAGCTAGGGCTAGAGAGTGAGACCATGGAGGAGAATTATATGGAGTTGGTCCTAGTACCACTCCACCTATACCGATGCCTCACATATGTATGAGTTGTCATCAACTATGTTATGGACCCGATCAGGCTACACCCAGTTTAGGTGCACGTGGAGATTCTGATGAAATTAGTTCATATGTTGAGTTTCTTACTATTGAGAATTACCCTACAGATATTTCAACACAAGTATAAATATGTGTACATGTTTAATTTATAAAAAAAAATTAAGCACATATTTTTAATGAACATATATATCAAAAAATTGTAATATTTTAATAATTAAATTGTTTGGTGTAGATGTGGCCACAAGGGACTCTTCTTCTCGTCAAGTTTGTTTATGTCGACACCAGTGCAAGTTGACAACCCATATGGGGTACATTTTGATTGATTTTTCTAATATATTAAATAATTTTAACTTGATTTTAATATCCAATTCAATCCTTAACATGTATTAAATATTTATGTTGGTTTAGGGAAGTCATCTGACTTCCATGTTGGTTCCACCAGAGGGATTTTCGAACACTCCTTCATTATCGAGCATCTCACATGAGGTGCTTGTACATGTATATTATTTTATTTAAAGTTCTATTTGTATTTTACATTCACAATATCAAACGTGCACATTGTACTTAAATATTATAAAATATATGTCTATGTGTAGGTTAACACCTCCATGAGGATGGGAATTGGACACACCCATTTGATGCACAACAAATGCATGAGACAATTGAATTTCAGGTCATTTAAAAAAATTCTACATGTGTGCACAATTTTTAGGTATGTTAAATAGATTAAAACGCTTGATGGTACACTTGAATATATATATATATATATACATTAACCTAATTTGTACACATGTGCTTTAAATTTGACCTTGTAGGAATTTTTAGTGATGCTTACCATCTTGATGATGTCACACCACCTCAACCAGGACATGCAAAGTAGCCTCATATGGTAATTTAAAATTTAGATTATATTTAAAGTCAATTACAAATTATACATTCTGAATAACTTAAATTAAATTTAAAATTGAATATATATGCTCATGTGTTAAATTATTTTTCTTTTATAGCATGAGACATGTCTTGTAGTTGAGCATGCAAAGATAGGTCCTACACTAGAGCATACAGAGTAGCCTCTTACAGTAAATTAAATATGATAAAGTACAAATTAAATTGAATTAGATTATTTTTAATCATCTTACATCTGATTTCAACTTTCTTTCTCTTGTACAAATTAATTTAGAGCATGCAGAGAGAGGTCTTGCACCAAAGCATGCAGAGAAGCATTTTACGATAATTTAAATATGATAAATTATAAATTAAATTGAATTAAATCATTTTTAATCATCTTACATTTGATGTCAACTTTCTTTCTCTTGTACATAGTGATTCAGATCATCTAGGTAGTTTGTATGGAGTGAAGAGGTCTCTTCATTATAGAGACGATATGAGTTAGATTATTTCATGGGCTATATTTGATGGAATTTTTATACATGTTTCAATATTTGAGTATTTCATTGATGCAAAGGAAGGACTCACACACAATAACCTTGACACATCCTAAACAAAGTTTCAATACACTTGATACAAATGAGCACGCTTGTTTATCCTTGGCAACTTTCTCCTAAAGCCTCTTGGCACCGAACAAGAGAAAAACAACACGAAACATGTGAAACTTGGTTTTTTCAAACCTATTTCAACTCATTCTAAGGGTTTTGAAACATACATAACCCAAGTGATTAACACAATGATTCTTGCAAACAAGGGCTTGCCGCCACATGTATAATTTCATGTAGTAGATCTACATATATATGTTTCGGTATTTTCATGGACTTAATATATTGTTAATTAGACTTTATTAATTTTAGTATTTTATGGTCTATTATTGTTAAATAGTAATTAACATATCACTAGTAGAATTTGGCAAATAAATGACTATGCCACTAAAGCTTTTAGTCACAACAACTAAAGATGACTAAATTCTACTCATTTTTTGTAACACAACTATAAATGTCTAAATAAATGACTAATTTGATTGTCGAGTAAAAAAATCAACTAAGACAATATGATATTAAAGTGGATAATTAAACACAAATATTTCAAATTAAGGGAGTGGGTTGTATTATAATATAATACAATATAATATATTATAATATAATATGATACTATATAATATAATATATTATTATTATTATTATAATATATTATATAATAATATAATATAATATAATATTTATATTATATAATATTTTATTATTAAATTATGTTATTAATATTATATAATAATACAATATTATAATATATTTAATAATATTTATTGTGCAATACGTGAGAGATTTATGAAGTAGAGATTATTTATTTTGGATTCCATTTTGAAATCTTTTTTAGTAGCGAAAAAAAGCCCCAATCGCTATGCCCTAATTTCATTTTAATAAACATATTCTAAAACCCTCATCAAAACCTTATTTTCAGGCTGCAACTCACCGAATTGGTGCTCAACTAGTGGGAGTTTTGTTCTCACCAAACTCTATTAGTAGGTGCTAGAAGGTTGGAAGCTGGAGATCAGAGTTGTTACCATGCACACCTCGGCTTCACCGATGGAGAAGACTTTCTTGCCCTCCCTGATTCCTGGTTTGAGTCCTCAGTGAGGAAGAGTTTGGAGGAGCCAAAACCAATAGCGGCTGGGAAAGTAGCAAAAAAAATGGAAAACAAATAGGTAAAGGATGCCATTATGTAAAAACATAAATTTGTTCATTATCGGATCTTGGTCGTAATTTCATTTTGATAAACATAGTCTAAAACCCTCATCGAAACCTTATTTTCAGGCCGCAACTTGCCAAATTAGAGAAGTGAAAGGTTAATACTAGAGAGGAAGAGTTAGGAGGAGTGAATCCCATATGAAAGAAGTACAGGTAGAGACAAGGCATGCAAATTGCAGTTGCCTTACAATTGATAGGCTCACTCATGCATAGAATTGAATTTCATATATTCTTTTCTTTATTTCTTTATCTATTTATGCATCATAAGAATTTACTTGTAAACTAGATAGCAATTTTATATACAATAGTTTTGCAATATGAGGGTTGGTATCATTTAAAAGGTCACAGTATATTTTATAGAGACAAATTTTATTTCAAAGGGTCTAATGTATATTGGTTACATATGTAGTTATGAAATTGTGTTTGACAGTTTCCAGTTATGACAACGTTTGAAAATATATGCAAATATGGATTATGTGATCAACCACCATGAACACAATAGAAGTTTGATGAAATTTGATTTAGGGCTTCTTGATCACTATGAAAAGTGATGAACATAGTGTTAAAGTGTTAAAAAGATGAAAACTTTCTTGAATGTCAAATCTAATCGAAATACTCAAGAAATGGAGTGCAAATGAAATGCTCTGAGACAAATTCATTGTTTAACAGTGCATGAGCTGAGATGGATGTTTTTTGAATAAGGAGTTCTAAACACATTTTATAGTATTCATTGTGTTGTAGGTGTTGTTAGGTTCCCAAATTTACACCCTGTTTAATAAGCTTTAAATGAACTCAACAGATTTGGACTAACATGGGACTGATTTCAGGTTGTGGGTAACCTATTCAAAAGAAGACCTCTGGATTATGGGTCGACTTCCCCATTTGATGTCACCTAACTATTAATATATGAAGGTAAAGGGTACGGATTGCATGCAAATAAACCTAATGCTAAAAAACTTAAGGTGATGCACCAAAACAACCTAGACCTGTTAACAACCTATCACATTCAAATTAATATCACAAAGCTGGACTTACACAACTCACTTTCTAATGCAGTTTACATAAATATTTCATAAGAAGGTCTATAAATAATGCTATTAAAAGGAAAAAAAAGGTTTCACAATTAACAACACCACTAACAACACAACTTACAACCTATAAACATATGCCTTCTTCTAAATAGATGCATAACATGAGACAAGCTTGCAAGGAAAAGACATATTTTCACAAGAGAAACTGATTAATCATTAACAACATACATAAGAAATAGGAAATGAGAAGGTAAAAATGCTCTACTATATTAATTCAAAGTGATTTTGTATAATAGGCCCATCAAAGTTACAATATTGCTCCATGAAAATAGCTTGAAAACAAAGCTATCATGCTGCTGGAAAGAAAGAAATCCTTCAAATGTTCAAAATGAACATACTTAAACCAAAACTCACCAAAACCCCTCACACAAGTGCTTCCAGAATATTCTGGTTGGATACAACATAAAAGGCCAAAAAGAACCTTCTAGAACTCTCCAAAATGTCGTCCACATGAAGAAAAGTTAGGCCAAGTCAAAAGTCACCCCAAAAATGTGACAAAAATGCTTCCGGATAACACCCTTCCCACCAAAATGGAGTTAATACAACATCCACACATTCCTCATTTCTGCAAAGTCATCATTGGTCCTCGCCTGAAGACTTGACCACATTTCCTCCCATCATGTAATATGTGTGTTTTGAAAACACATGGCTTTAAAAGCATTAAAGATAATGACCTTGTTTGAAAGTGATTCATAAAACATCCTTAACAAGTCCTTTTACAATTCCAAGCACAAGATAAAGGGACCCCACCATTAATATGTATTACATTTTCATTTAAATGCAAATTGAAAGTGATTTTCACATCACATACATGATATCTTCAAAATTTGGAAAGAAATGCAACATATAATATCTTATCTAAAAGCCTTCAAAATTTTCTAAGGCACTTGACTATATCAACCTATCACACTCTGCATTTTACTCACAAATGGCAATACACATGTTTGCAAAGGCATCATAGTCTCCAAAATACCTGGCCAATATGGTCGACCTCCATACCCCTTGGAAAGCATATTCCAAGTCATGTGATTATTGGAAAAAAAAAAAGAAATTACATTTGTGTAACTTAACACACTCCATGTTGCATGTAGTTTGAAACACCTAGCACAAATTTGAAGTAAAGGGAAAAAATCCCTAAGGCATAAAATGCCTAAGTGAATAAGTCAAGTTTTGGCCCCCATTAAATTTACCACATGCCTCAATTTTTAAACCATGGGATAAAAAGTCCCATCGGCACTCAAGGGTCAAACCCTAATCATTCAACACCCAAATAATGAAAAAAACACCATCATTTGGTTGCTTGGAAAATTTGTGGCAAAGCTCTACCACCACGGGGTTTGAGAAAACACAGAAAAAACATGGAGAATCACACTGGCTTTTGGTGATATATAGAGGAAGACACCATGAAAACATAGGCAAAAGCATTTGTTTAATATAAATCTAGAGCTTATTCCTTCTTTAGAGCTCCTTCATTCACTTTAGGTTGCAGCCTATAGCATTCTCCTGACCATTGTGTTGTTTTATTTGTTGGCTATCATAATTGTCTTCTTGACAACCCCCATGAGAAGCTTGTATGAAGCTTTTGATAAAAGAAAAACTTGCAAATTGCAGAGATTGCATGAACAAAAGCTCAAGGTGAGTTCAGTCGACCACTCCATAGTTGTTTTTTAGCAACAAAAAGCCATTTGAGCTCTTCATTTTTCTAAGATAACAACACATGCTCATTTTCTTTTCCTTGCATTCGTTAACAATGACACCTTCATCATTGTTTCTATTGCTTTCATGAAAAGAATGATTCACTGGTTGCAGCCATGAATAGAAAAAGTGTGTATTTTATGTACCTCATCTTCACTTTTGAAAACCCTCATCTTCTCTTTTGATTTTTTCTTTGTATTTCACAAATTTTTAACCTAGATGGGTTTCTTGATATGTAGAAGGAAAGGACTTGTTGTGAGCTCGACCTCCATTTTTGCAAACTAGGTTTTTCTACATTCATGATTTTTGCTTCATTTTGAATTTTAATTGCAATACCCTATTTTGGGATTTTTGTAGCATGATATTTCTATGAATTTGTAACTGTTTGTTAAAGAACCCAAGTGGGTATCTTGATTTTCTTGAAAATTTCAGATTTGTTGCAAAAAATGCGGATGATTTTGTAAGTTCATTCCATTTCTCTGTAGAAAATAGTGATGTTGCTCCATTTTGAAACCCTAGGTGGGTTTTCCACATTTTGCAAAAAAAGGTCAATCTTGACCATGGCCTATCATAAAACATGAAGTGGCTTTCATCTTTTTGATTCCTGTAGGACATTCTCCATTTTTCCATTTCCATATTAGATTTTCATAGTGAACCCATATGGTTATTTTAATCAATTTGACAAGCAACTTCAAATTTTGTTGCATAAAATAATTCAATGTTATTTCACATTGTGGGTACAACGAAAACCCCAATTTGTAGCAAAATGTGCCCTTTTAGTGAGCATTTAACTAGTTTTTTTGTAGCACTTCCTTTCTATAGAATTTCTTAGAAAACGAAAACCCCAAAGTGGGTTTGGTCACTGTCCTTATCAATGTAAAGCTCCTTGAAAGTTGACCCAACAGATGCAAATCTTCAACTAAGCTCCCCTCACTCTTTTGTAGACTCTTATTCCTTTCAAGAGGATGTATTCCTAACTTCAGGATAAAGTAGGAAAGGGAAAGTGTTGCTCTTCAAGGATATCATGATTACACTTTCTCACAATTGCAGCTATAATTATCATTTTCATTTCTTCTCCACAACTTTGTATGGTCTTTCATTAGTTGTTGCATCCCATTGTTTATGCATTGAATTGACCAAATTACTCATTGATTGGTGACTTACCTTAAATAACATTTATATCTATCAATGCACATGACTGGCCCATTAGAAGTAATGGTTGCCACTATTTTAGTTGGATCTGGGACTACTCCATTGGAACACACTATGTTGTCACTTGGTCATTCATTGCCGCCACTATTTTCTCATTCATGATCCACTTGGGAGTGTCACCTTGTAGCTAAAGGCCATGGCTAGTAAAGAATCATAACTAGCATTGAAATCTCTTTCTTTCCATAGGTTTGTGACTTGGCAATAGGCCGCTCTTCTCATGTAATAACTTTTCACATTGGTTGATTAAAATGTTGGGGCTTGACCCTACTGACTGTCCTTTACTTATGCTTTACCTTGTTGAGAATGGATTGTACTTCCTGTCTTCTGATGATCATGCTTATTCTTGAATTTCATGGCTTAGTCACAGTTTATCATTCACAATTGATTTGTTTCCTCAAGTTTATAAATAATCATGAATATAAACATGTAACTTCTAATGGAACTACTCTTATTCATGACTATGCTCTTCTCCTTAAAGCACCATGATTCATGATGGTTTCAATAATTAAAATTCATGAGCTCCTCTATTTCAATCAAGACCACTGTCATCTTTAATATCAGTGCTCTTCTTTGAATCCTTTGTCTACGCTTAGAGGAATCATTTCCAGAGGAAACCATTTGGCAACTTGCTCATCGATTAACATAAGTTAATGGCTCGGTATAGAGAATAACAGACCCTTGTTCCTTGTGTTATGGCATAGAAATTGTATCTTGATCACATCATATGAGGGTTCCATTGTTGTCATGACTCCTTGTAATGGCATGTTCATAATAGGCATATATTTGTGTCAACTAGAGTTGATGTTTTTTGAACATCTTTTCCTTTTGTGCCTTTCCTTAAACCATCATTGAATGTTATCTAGAAAAGTTGTTTGTCTAATGTTTGAATGAGAAGGCCTTGAATAGAGCCTTGTGAATCTTTAGATTTTTTTTTTTGTTGTTGTCATGTTTGACATGCTTGGAATGAATTCAAGCTTATCATATTCCCAATCTAGAAGACAACATATAACTTTCATATATCTCACTT
>VDFB02141560.1:27756-45020 GCA_007258455.2 Sequoia sempervirens
CGAGGCAAGTTAGGGTAGCCCTCCGCTCTCGACTCTCTGTGACTTGGAGCCTTGGTGTGATTGGTCCCCCTATCTTACATTTTGGTGAACTTGACAAGAACCATTTTTGTTCCGTTCGACGGTACTGAAAGTTCCTTTCCTTGTATCCTAGGAGAATTGTGGGTGCGAGTGTTGTGAGGCACCTAGCCTTGCAACCCGAGCTATGACCCCTAGTGGAATAGTTGGAAGGTTCCATAAGCATTGCAAAATGAAACCTTAATTGGGTCATTGTCTACTTGCAAAGGCCTTGGGGTCTCCGTGAAATTTTTGTTTAGTGTTCATGCAAATGGCCTCCTTTTTACATCTACCCATCCCATCCATGCAACCTAAAAGTAGTTCTCTTTGCATAAAATTCACCTCATAGGACCTGCTGATGAATTACAATAGAGAACCATCTCCCTTATACATCCCCACACAAATCAATGAAAACAATGTAACTAGTGTCCTCGTTGATCCCACGTGTCAGGTGAATGTTATCACAATGTAGATTATACTGATTAATTTTTTAAATAAAGATGGGTATGAAAAATCTAGGAGTACTATTCACACACATAATGGGCTTTATGTTCCTCCCCTTGGTTGCATCACCTTGTTAGTCCTAGTTGGACCTAAATCAATAAATTTACTCTTTGACATAATCTTGGGGTCTAGACTCTTTAGGGTGAAATTGGGTTTTAATCTTGTTTGATCAATCTTGTTGAGATTCGAGTATTGGTGGCTCTATTATGCTTCAATTCCTCATGTATCAAGCATAATTTTACCCATACTGGTATCCCACATTGACAAGTTTATTTTAAATTTATTTTCCAACTGCATTGTCAAGCGTGGAGGTCACTAGTATGGATGTGATATCTATCTTGTAAAGAGACATGATGATTGATAAATGTTAAATATATAATTTTTTAAAATATTGTTAGATCTTGATCCAGTTTGGTAGCTCAAAGGTTTACACAAGTTCTATTTTAAGTTTTTTTGTGGGGATTTTAAGAATTTTTAGTTTTGGTGGTTAAGATTATTCTATTTTCAATAGTTTTAATCTAAATTTAAATATGAATTTGTCATTTTCTTGATTTACAATTGATTTCAAAAATAATTCTAATACTTCAATTGTTTGGGATTTATTTTTTAGTTTAGGGTGAAATATGATTATTTGATAATAAATTTCATTTACAAAATTATATTATAATCAATTTAAAATTAATTATAAATTACTCCTATAATGAACCTAATTCATAAAAATGACAAAAGAAAGAGGGAAAGGGGACAAAAGTGAGCACAAGTTTTCCAAGGATCTCGTGTTAGATTTGTTAGAAATATAAATTCTATTCAATCACAATCTCTAAAAAATTATTATATAGATACACAACTATCATGTTTGGATATGTCTTTTCATATACATTCCCTATCTAAAGGATCTTTGGATCAAGAATTATATATAGAGAAATATATTCAAAGCTCTCTAATTTTTGTAATTGTAATTAAAACATGTTATATTGTTAATTGCAAAGATAATTGTTTTTTATCAAAAAAGTGGGAAACTAGGGTTTCAATCCTTACAAAAACTACCTTAGAGTAGAGAAAAACAAGTCCACATAAACTAGGTATAAAAAATTAACAACACATAAACATATATCTAGCAATAGCTAACAAAAGAAATAAGAAAAAGAAAAGACAAAGACCAAAGACCAAAATATGGAAAAGGGGATGAATTGTCACTCCTCAATAATTAGCTTATGCATTTGACTATATTGTTCCATGTTAGTAGTAGCCATCTCTTGCATCTTCAACTTCATATCATACAAAATTGAAATAATTATGGCGACTATGTGCAATATCTTTGTGTTGTTCTATAGCATAGTGTTCTTTTTCACCTCTTCATAAGAAATAGGTTTGATGTGGGCTCTATCATCCCCAATTTTTACAAAAGGTAGCATAGTGTTGATGTGTTTTTTATGCCCTTCTCAACACAGGTAATGCATGGGTGCATCACCTCTCTTGAAAGACAATCTTCCACAATCTAATTGCAGAACACTATCCCAAGGTATCTAATGTCAGGTATTGACAGTGCTTGGAATATCTCAGTTGTTTCATGTGATTTTCTGGTAATCATAGGGCGGACTTACGGATGAGTTACAAAGCGTGGGAAGTTGGGTCCGCAAATGGAGTTCCAAGGTGTGAAATTAATGTGCAATTGTTGCAGGTTCAAAATAGTAGTCTAGAACTCCTATTCCATCATCAGATTTGGCTTTACAATGTGCAATGAACCTTTCCTAAGGTCACTATTAAAAGAAAAGTCAAAAGGGCAAGGAGAAGAAGTTCCTAGAACTAAGCTATGAATGAACAGTGATCATGGAGGTTGCTACAGTAGACAAACTTCCTAAACTGGGTTTTTCTTGGCCAAGAGGAACCTACAGTTACACAAAACTAGTGCAATCTCCTAAGGTCTTCTAATTTTTAGATTGCACATACACATCATGAACATGCAATTGAACAAGGTTGCAATAATTAAATAAAGAAGCCCAGGCTAACTTTGCACAATAGTTGTCATCAACAAGTGCCAAAAGTATGGGTTGAAAGCTCATCAAATACCCTAACAACAATGTCCATCATCATATCCATTCAAGAAACTAACAACTAAAATAATATGGAAGTAGAACCATGCATGCATAATAAAAAAACTCAAGAGAAACACCCATAAATCATTCAATGAAGCTCTCTATTGCTACAGAATGCCTTTACATAAGCTCTCCAACCATTTACAAATGAAGGGAAAGTCCCTGTTTATAGTTTTCCAAAGCCCAAATGAATGGCTAGGATTAATTTGCATTATGTGGCTCAAATTTGTTTACATTAGGGTTTCACCTACCCCTCATTATCCAACAATATAAAATACAACTTTTGTCTTTTCCCTATTTTGTCTTGTAGTGCATAGGTGTTGTAGTAGTTTTGTCCTCTAGTTGATTGCTCTTTTTACTATAGCAGAAACTATCTGAAGGCTACCCTCTTCCTAAAGGATTTGCAACATTTCTCAACCAACCAAGTACAAATTTTTGCAGATTGGTGCTCTTGGGAAGTAAATATGTTGCTCTTGATCTCAGTGGATAGCTCCTAAAAGATCATTATCATTTGGTGAAAAGTGGTACAACTTCTTCTTGATATCTTCAAGGTTACCCCCCTTTGCACCCTTGTCATTGAATTCCTTGACATAGGCCCCCTTCCAATGCCATCTTTGTTGATGGGTGCTAGGGGAAGAAGCGAGCATAAAATGAATGGTGACAGGAGCTATGTGTTTTTCCTTGTTCAAATTTCTCAATGGGTCTCCCTGACAAACCCGCAATAGGTTTCATGAATCCTGCATGCAAAGGAGCAATAAGCATATTCATGTACAAAAATGAGAAATGTTAGCAAAACCCCTGCAAAATCCATGTTAGATCAAGTAATTCATCATTTAAAGATCCTAACATATCTTTCAAATCAACATTAACCATTCATTTGGGGAGGAGGCCCAAGGGTGCAGACTTCCCTAGGCTGGCAGTCGTTCTGAAGGTACTTATGGATGGATGATAGATAAGGCACATCGGCCTAGCTGGTTCCACCCACATCAGGATTTGGCAATGAAATGGGGTCCACCAAATCAGGCTATTTTGGCACGTGGGTCCAATCCACTTTGAAGTTTTGGAAGCATTAAGATCATCATTTAGGTGTGTAGACCCAAGGCATGTAGAAGTAGAAGGTGGTCTGTCTATTTGAGGCTCCATGGTTAGAATGATGTTGGAAAGGTGGCACCCCACAAGCGGCGTTCTAGTGTGCAGGACCCACAACTTTGGCGAACAATGTTGTTTCATTGTTGAAGTTCAAACTGTTCAAATGGGTGCATGCTAGAAGATGTAGGAAGGCGCTAGGGGGTGGCTATTCAAAATGGTAGAGGCAAGACAGAAGTCCACCAAAATAAACCCACACTGTCAGGTCTACCAGTAGCCTAGGAATCATTCCTTTGTTCACTGGCAAACCGTCAAAGGGAAATAGCAGGGTCGAGTCCCACGGAGTGGGCCGATGGGAGCCCACGGTTGTTTAGCATGACGATGATAGAGCGGTCATCCATAGGTGACTACTTGCAAAGTCCTTCTACTTAGGAATTTTTGTTTCTTTGAACTCGGATGGCAGTTATAGGTGCAGGTTTCGTAGGGTGGAAACACAAACATTCAAAGCCATTTGGAATGGGAGACTCACCACAAAAACTCATGAACAAAGGTCTAGAAGGAAAGGCCCGCATTGGATAAGTTGCATGGTTTTGAGCTTGGATGGCATATGTGACGGCGGGGTCTACCAGCTAGAAAAACAAGCCGTAAAGGTTGTTTCGAATAGTGAAACAAGGGAGAAATCCATAGAAAAAAGTCTACAAGGAGAAGTTTTCCAGGAGCCAACACTTACATGTTTTGGTGCAGCTGAGTTTGATGGGAGATCACTATGGTGGGACCTGCCTAATGGGAGGCCATGATCAGATATCCATTTGGAATAACGGGGTTCAAAGGGCACTCCACAGGTGGAGGCCTGCACTAGCAGACCCAAGAGGGCCGAAGGGTCTCCATTTTGGGGGTGCACGAATTTTTCCAAGTTCAAGATGGTTAATTAGGGAGGTATTTCCATGAGGGCGGGCCCAATGAGGGCGCTAGAAAATGTTAAAGCTTAAACGGTTTAAGGGAAAGGTGATGGCGGCGGGCGAAGCAAAGTCCTCTACGCGGACGGTAGTCAGGGATTGGCCATTTAGCAAGTTAGCGGTCAAAAGAGCGAACAAGGTTGTAGGTCCCACATGGTGAGAAGACGTCATGATCATTCCATTTGAAACAGAAAATAGTCAAGGGAACCCCGCATAGGGTGGCCCACAAGGGCAGACTCGCATTGCTCAGAGGATGTCAGTTTTAAAGTTCGAAGGCAGACTATCAACATAACCCCTCCAAGGCCAAAGACTTGGGAATTTGGGAAGTGGTGAAACTTGGTCAACTCAAGATGATTCTTCTAAGACTCCTTGACCACTTAGGACTCAAAAATAGGGGGCACGCAAAATGAGGCAACAACAAAAGTGACCCAACAAAGCAAAAAAGAGGGGGGTCCCTACCTAAGGCAAGGCATGTGTGAAAAACATGCACAACAAATGGCGACTCACTAGAGAAATTCTCCAGAGAATTTCAATGAAAAACTGGAATCACGAACCCAGAATCTCTGGTTCCGATTCTCACGCTAGAGCAAACAAACCAAACACTCAACCAAAGGATCAAAACCACTAGTCAACCAAACCTTCAATATGCTAAAAATCCAAGAGTGTGCAATTATGTTAATTCCTAATCCTTCAGTTGCTATAGGAACCCAACCTTAATCTAGTTAAGCTACATAGTTTATTCTAACTCCAAAAGCATCTAGGACATTGCCTCATTTCCAGTCAGGCGTCCATAGTCTCGACGAGGTTGTCATTGTGATTCTCCTAAACATTGCTCTACTACCAGCCAGGCGTCCATAGCCCCGGTAGAGTTGCTTGGATCTCCCTGAAATTTTGAATTTCTCTTTCTTTTGATTTTCAATACCTTTCTTTTCTTTTCTTTTTATTTTCTCTTTTCAATTATTTTATTTCAACCCATAAGCAATAAAGCTCACACTTAGGGTTGATGATCATAGTGGCACTGAAGCAGAAATTTAGATTTTTCACTTAACTAGACTTCACAAAGGACCTACAGTGACCTCAAGATTCTTAAAATATGTGAGAGATATAAGATTTTAGAATACCTCATAATTAGACCAACCAATAATTTATCCCCTTTGAATCAAACACTCGGAGCACTTGACACTAACAGAAGATCCTCACCATCCACTCTAAAAACTTGATTAGAGTTTGATGAAGAAATACATAAAATAAACCTCAGACAATATGTATGGTTGTTGTGCGCACAGATGTGCCTAGCTAAAAGTAGAGGGACCCTAAGCAAAGTAGTGGCAAAGAGGTAGCAAAAAAAAAGTAGAAGAAACAAAAAGTGAACAACTAAACTAACCAAAGCAAGAAATCAAAAGAAAACAATCAGGAAACCACTCTAAAGCACCCCTAACCTACACCAAACCAACGACTCTAACGAAAGCATGAAAGAAGGACTATATACACAAACCCGAGGTATGTACACGAAACTTACACTACTCAAAACGGGCTATGTACAAAGATATTTACAAAGCACTATGTTTAGGAAAGGCAAACCGACATTCATGTTCGTTGGATTTCGCAAAGCATGTGTACACACATAAAAAATGACCTAGGCCTGCAAGCTCTATTTTCACCCTTTCTTCCTAGCATAATTAAGACATTTTAATTATGTCCTTGGTCCACTCTCGACTATTAATTGAATAATTCATAATTTAATTAATTCATGTCCTTTATTGTTCATGATTATTAAATAAATAAATTTTATTTATTTATTTAATAATTCACTAATTGTCTAATTTCTTCCTATAATTAAATAAATTTCTTAATTTATTTAATTATCTTTGTCCATTATGTCTTCCTTATTATTAAATAAATAAATCTTATTTATTTAATACGTCACTAATTCTTTTAAGTCTTCCTATAATTAAATAAATTCTTTAATTTATTTAATTATTGCCACCTTGACATTTCCCTCATTTTAAATAAAATTATTTATTTAAAATAGTCCCACTTTCTAATTTCCCTCTTTTTAGTAAATAATTCAAATTAATTATTTACTATCATGTGGCCCCACCTTTTGAATTAAAATTAATTTTTAATTCAAAATAGTCTTTTTCCTCCAAAAATCAAGTAATTTCTATTATTATTTGATTTTCCAGCCACCTCTTTTTCTGTGCCAATCTTATCTTTTGTCACATGCATTGTCAACCCTTCATTTGATTTTCTAAAAATCAATCATGTCCATTCATTTTAAATTTTCCCTAATGTTTCCCTAAACCTAATTGTGGGTTTTCATATTGAATCTTGTCCATTGATTCTAGGGCACTTGTCAACTTTTAATCTTGGCCATTCCCTCAAAATTGCATTTTCTATAAAATGGCAATTTTGCTCTCAATTTGTCACCTCATGCTCTTGTAATCTTATGCAATCTTATTTTAGGCAATCTCATACTCTTTCACTCTTGTCATTTTTTCATATGCATATTTACATCTCATTTGGCATAATTTAGACATAGTTTAGATGCTTACTAGTTGCATAATAACATAGTATTGCATGCAATCACTCAAATCCTTCAACATTTGCTTAGGGCTTGTCATAGTCATTAGATTTCTCACATCAAATCTGAGAGCAACATCATATTTCCAACAAGTTGAGAAGGTATAATGGAGGTCAGCTATGGAGAATGAAGACATTTGGTGAGATCTTTTCATGTTTTTTCATGTTATTTCCTTTGCACTTCATTATTGCTTTGGGTTTTTATGTTTTGCATTTTATCTACCAACCCTAGGAAAATTCCCATGGTTACATTGGTGAACTTGACATGAAAATCGAGTATTTTTTTTTCTGTATGAAATTTTTCTGTTTTGCAGGTACAAGATGGCCACAATGTATTTGTTTTGTAGAATGGTGCATCTAATATTTTGTGACACATTTGCTTCTCCGAACGACGCATATGACTTGCATAGTGATGCATTTTCTCGAATACGACACATTTGACTTGCAGGTTTCCACATTTCTCTGTCAAATTCTAGTGCACTGAACTAAGCCACATTTGTTTTATGGAGTGACGCAATCGCTTTGTTGTGACGCATTCATCTGGTAAACTTTTTGCTTTCAATTTTTTCTAGATTTGTCTTGATTTCTTTTTTGCAATCTATTTTTCCTTTCTGCAATCTGTTAGTTTAGGTATTTTCCGGTTACTAATGAGTTGTTGTAGCATGTGGCATTAAATCTTTGTGGGTCCAAGGCATATATTTGAAACTACTAACAAGTGGTTTTGTAGGTTTGATTGTCCAAGATTTTTATTTTGAAAACATTGTTTTTGCTCTTTTTTTTAGATTAGAAAACACTTCAATTGGTGCTTTAATAAGAACATTTGCTTGTCCTTTACTTGATTGCGCTTGAAGGTGGTAGGTGATTACACTCTCACCTTGTGCAAACTAGGTGATCAAAAAACCAGACCCATCTTATTTTTTGTTAACCCTAATTCAATAATCGAAGTATCCTCTCCCCTTGCACACTTTTGTGATCCTAGGTGTAAGAGAAAAAATTATTGACTCTAGAAATTGGGCCTTCCTTGGTGGGAAAAAGTACTCACCCTGAGGTGACTCAAATCAACAATGGAGCTCTTTGGCTGAGCTACCCCCAACCGGTATATAAATGTTAATCCTAAGGGAAAGCCTAGGATTACAAGTTTGGATGTGTCATACAGACAAAGTAGAATTCCCCAAAACCTTGTTAAGTGTAAACTCTTCAAGCTGGAATTCCTCCTTTAATGGAGCTTAATATTTTCCCCATGTATGACCACTCAAATGGGGTTCCTGAAGTAAACACCTTTGCGTAGTAGCCAAAATCCTTCTATTTCCTAGCGCAACAACAGTCATTGTGAAGGCATCCATATTCTCGCAGCTCTTAGTAGAGGTGATCAACCTACCATGGGAGATTTATGGGGGTTGGAAGCTTGGTTGGCCTAAGAAGTAGTGCACTATAAGGGGTAGCCTGTGCAGCTAAGCTTCAAGATTCACAAATAGTCACTTACAAATCAGGAAACAAATAGTCAACCTCAAACAATTTAGATTTTTGACCAAAATTGCCAACAAATTAGACTTTTTGCATTTTGCACCACATCTGTTGTGACGCATTCGCTCAATTTCATCACATTTTCTTTGCAGAACACTGCATTCACTTTGGAAAAATGCATTCACTTTGTAGAACACCACATTTTCCTGGCCCAAATTGCATTTTATTTCCAGAAAACTGCATTCGCAATACTGAGCCGCAATTGCTTTCTATAGAGCCGCATTCGCTGAAACTAAATCACATTTTCCATATTGAGACACATTTGTGACCTAAAACAACACATTTGTCTGGAAAAAAAAAAAACCTTATCTCAGACTAGAAAATGAATTCAAATCTATCGAAACTATCCATAAACATCTTTTTCCAGAGGATTCTATCAAAAACCAGACCAGAAATTGCTCAAATTTTTCATCATTAGCATCCATTAGCTTGCATCTTTTCCTTAGATTCAACCTTGCTAAGTTTAGTTGAATTACATAGGCTTCACAATCATCATTTTAAAACCAATCATTAGACTTTCACTTTTTGCAGACTTTGGATTAGGACATCTCACCATACTTTGCAAAATCACTGCCTTCAAAAGTAGGTTATCATTGGACTTAGTCATCATTATCTTCTTTAGTCATTGTCCTTTTGTGAGATCTTTCCAACTAAAAATTCTAGTTAGGAAACCTCACTTGTCATTTTGTCCTTGTCATTTAGTCCTTTAAACAAGTCCTTTGATATTCCAAAATTGAGACATAGATCAAGCTTAGGGTGGTCGAGCAACCTTCTTCCAAATCATTTAGACCTTCACATTTTTTTAGACATTCAAGTCATTTTAGTCCTCACCTTGCATATCTTATCCTTGAAAATCCAAAAATATTTTCATAAATTTCATCTTATTCCTCATTTGGCATTTAGACTTTGCATTGGTCATTTCCTTAGTCAACATTTTCATATTAGTCCTCATTGTCACCTTGGCATTTGGCATCTTTTCTTAACAACCTTATCATCTTGCATTAGTCATTTTCCTTAGGCAAATGTCATTATTACCTTGCATTGTCATCCCTTATATTATCAAAAATCAAAAAAACATAGTGTCTAGTTGTCATTTTCCATCCTCTTCCTAATTTGAGCAATTCCTTATATGGTTGAGACTAGGCTTCAAAGAAAGAGAAGAAAAATGGCTAATTTTGGACAAGACAACAACACTTACATCTTTTCCAATGACATGAATCAAAGCATGAACCAAGACACATCTTTCATCAATCCTTTCAGCAACATGAACATGCCATCCTCGTCACATAATACCTTTGAACCATTCATATGTAGGAATGAACATGGACAAGTATTTGAGGAAGACCTAGAAGCCACAACCCAAAATCCAGAAGTAGCCTCCTTTGTGGAAGAAATGGTTTTACACAATAGAGACAGATATTTGGCCATACTTTTAAGTCAAGGAGCTAAATTACCATGTGGCTTTGACTTTAACATTTTGAGACCAACATCACCCAATCACAATGTAAACACTACAAACAACAATTCATCCAACACTAGTCAACCTCAAAAAAATACAAGCAATGCTTTTGTTGGTGCACCTCACAAATTTCCACAAGCACTATTAATGTTACCTCCACTGATCAAAACAATTTCAATATAATCAATGCAAAATTTGTTGGAGGAACACCTACTATGTCACAAGCTATGTCACAATCAATGCCAACAATATCTTCAAAATCAGTTGGAGCCACCTTTGGGTCCTCATTAATGGGGGAAAGCTCTTCAAATCCTATATTTGGAGCTTCATCTAGTGCCATGGGTGCATCATCATCAAATCCTTTCATTGGTACCTCATTCAACCCCTTTGGAGGAAGTAAACAACGTATCTTTATTCGAGGATCACAACCAAATGTCAACACATGATCACAATTTAATACCAATACTTCTCAAGGGAAAAACATGAACATTCCCCATGGACAATTTCAACAATTTGGACAAGGCAATCAGAATACGCAGCACATGGCATCATTTGGACACCAAAATATTCATGGCCAACATTGTATACACCTAAAAATGGTTTGGATAATCTAATTAATTAAATATGACTTATTTGATTAATTAACCTTAAATTCATCTACTATTAAATAAATAGAAATATTTATTTATAGTTCATTTTTCTAATTCTTCAATTTTAATTAAATAAACAACTTCAATTGTTTGTGTTATTTAATCATCTAATCATGTTTCTTAATTAAATAAAAATGTTTAAATACTTTGTTGTTCAATTATCATATCTCTTCTATATTTATTTAATAAACAAATTCTATAGTTTGTTTTATTAAATTAATTATTCTCTTTTGCTAATTTGAATAAATCAAAATATTCAAATAAAGTCAATTTCCTTTATTCACTCACAAATAAAAATAGATATTTTATATCTAATTAATTCAACCGGTATTCATGGGAAAGTTGTGGAGACAAATTGGAGAAAAATTGGAAATAAAACTTCTTCATTTCCTTCCTCTAATTCTTCCTATCATTTGGTCTGATGTTTTCATGGGGAAAAACTATTCCCATGATTAGCTCAAGTTTCTTCATCTCTAACAATTCAATCTTCCAGATTAAATCCAGGCCTTTGTTGTGTTGCCCCATCACAAATGTGTTGTTGTGAATCTATAAATACAACCTTCTTCTACAGGAAATGGATCTGAATCCCAACTTTGTGCAATCTTACTCTATATAAATAGGAATCAATCATTCAAGTATCTTAGCAATAGCAATATCATTTAACAATAGAAATCATAGTATTGTGAATCTATAAATACAACCTTCTTCTACAAGAAATGGATCTGAATCCCAACTTTGTGCAATCTTACTCTATAGAAATAGGAATCAATCATTCAAGTATCTTAGCAATAGCAATATCATTTAACAATAGAAATAATAGTATAGTATCAATATCATAGATGCATCATAGATCAATGTAGCTTCTTTTATCGGATTTCATGTCAACATAGATTACATTAGGTTCATCATATCATTTAGATATCATCATATAGAATTAGATTATTGCATTTAGCAGCATCTCATTCTCTAGATTGGCATTTTAATTGTCACAATGCTTACCAAATTTAAGATCCCCGTGACTTAATAAATCTTTAGAGATAGAGAACAATCTGACACTTTCAGTAGATTTGTGCTTTTAAATTAGTTTAATTACTTTTAAATATTTGATATAATTTCTTATTAAGAAGTTTTTTTCATTACTTATTCAACACTTGTATTTTGGCACCCACCCTGGGGCCTATACCCCATGTTTTAGCAATATTTATGAAAAGTGTTCATACAGGATTTTGGCATGTTTTCTTTTAGCACGACTGAGGGATTTTGTAGGGCATCCGACAAAAATTTTAACACTTTCGACTATTTCAGTGCATCTGACAAAAAATTTAGTGCATATGACTGTTTTAGCGCATCCAACAAAAACTATAGCGCTTCTAAAGTATGTTTCAATGCATCGACTAGAAGTACCAACGTGGTTTACTGTCCCATGATCAATCATGTTTCAGCACTTCTAAAAAAATTTGCAGTGCTTCTGAAAAATTCTGCAGCACTTCTAACAAATTCTACAGTGCTTCTAATAATTTTTGTAAAGCATTTGATCAATTAAGTGGTGCTTATGACCTTTGTTATAGCACATATGTAACTTGTTGTCTTGATCCGATGTGACCATGACCAATAATTTCATTTTTACATTTGGACTAAAATGAACCAATCCTAGGGTATTCATTTGGATTAAAATATATCAATCCTAGGGTAGTCATCATACATTTTCTATTTCAGTTAAAATTGATATCATGTCTTTTGTGAAGCAATATCTTCACATAGATAGAAAATTATCATTTGGGCTTTAAGAATTGAACATTTTTTTATTGTGATTGTGCGGTGATAGGCCTATGCTCTCCCCTTAACTGGGTGATCAAAATTCTAGACTCATCCTTTAATTTCATACAATTTATGCTTTGTTAAAACCTTTAGAAGGCCTTCCATAGTGGGAAAAAGCACTCACCCTACGGGAACAACCAAAGCCAAGTTTTCCAACCCACTATAAAATAAAAGTAAATCTAGGGAAACCCACATTTATTGGAAGTGTGCAACAGAGCTATCCCCAAAATATTTGTTCTAAATATGGGAGGTCTCCTAAGGGAGTTTATTATTTTCTGCTCTGAATGGATAGCCTATCTATGAACCCTAGTGTAGTATCCAACTTGTCAGTTTCCAAACATTGAATTACTCACAGTGCAAGGGGAGGGAAGAATCTGCCCCCAATACACTCACCATATAATTTCCAAGGACTGTTTGCCAAAGGGATCATGAAATCTAAATTTGAGTATGCGCCTAGAAAAGATAAAAACACGGGCGCCCTCTAGGGGGTGACACGGCTATGTGAGTCGATGCAATTTTAAGATGTGGGTTGTTGAGTATGACGATGACCTTTTTGACCTTAAGAGTGAGTCTGTTTGAAGTGTATTATTTGTTAAAAAACCTATGAAAATCAAGAAGTATCATGTTTGATTCTTGAACATACACTTATTGTTTAGATTCTAGGACTTTAAAAAAATTGTTTTACAATTGCTTGCTATGTTTTCAAATCATTAATTCAGATAAATATCATCCAGAAAAACAAAAAAAAAGTTTGACAAGTCAACCTGTGAAAAATTATGATTAGGGATTGGAAATCCACAAAATTTTTCAAGAAATCCCTTGCAAAAAGAGTCAAGAAACCAAAGAAGCAACTTAGTTACAAGAAACTTTTGGAAAGAAGAAATTTTTTATATCAAAGTAGGAAAGTCTTGCTTCAACATAGAACTTTCATCCATAGGTTTCACGATTTTGCTAGAGGATATAATGATGATTTTTCCTTAGAGCCTTTATATTCACAAGCTTACTTCCAATGAAGAGCTCTTTCACAAAAGCATAATCATAGTCAACCCATTCGTCAGTCTTTTATCCCACAACTAGCTATAGAATATTCCAACAGACAAAATCAATTCATACAATAGAGGAAATATTTGGAAACATTAGGCTTGTCATCCAAATCAAAGATTTACCAACAAGGATACCTTCCATGTCAAAAATAATTCCCAAATTCAAAAAAAAAATAAACATCACCTTTACTAAGAAAACCGACAACACCTAGAAGTCCTCAAATAATGCATCCACGACTATTTAGCACATCCGACAAATCTTATAGCTCATCTATAGTCCAATATCAAAACCCATCAATGTTAGAAATTACCGATATTTTACACATTTACAAATTGCTTTTAGCACATATACTCCTATCTTTTAGCACTTACATACCATTTTGTTACTTCATCTAATAAATTTTATAGTGCATCTATCAACGTGAATTCAAAAATTTTCTAGTACCAAAACATTACCTATATTTTCATCAACAAGATCCACAGCCTATTTAGAAGATTTACCCCTGCTTTTGATTAAATATCTTTACCATATCTTTTAGCACATCAATAGTCTATTTTAGCGCTTCTGCCCTCTGTAATAGCGCATCCACATAACAAAAAAATAGAGAGCTTGTAGAAACATCTATCAGACTGTTGACATCAAAAACTCAGGTTTTTACTAGACATAAACATTTTCATAGTCTTAAACCTAAAACAAATAGGATCCTACAAGTCAAAATTCTTTTCAAAGTTAAACCCAGATCTTGCAAACTATAAAGTGTCAAATTATCAAACAACACATCTTGGTTATTGAGTTAAGTTTCATCATCAGGATTTTATCATCCTACAATTACGAAACAAAACACAATAATCAGATTTTTAACTTGGTCTCATCAATATAATCTATCATTCTATTTGACTTTGTTAAAATCCAATTGATACTCATCCAAACATAGAAGATCAAAGTTTAAGTGAGAAAAACAAACACTTGTATGCCAATTTTGATAAGGTTACAAAGCCAAAAACTTAGAGAAAAGGAAATTGAAACACCAAATGTCATGGCTGAAGAAAACCCCTTTTACATATTCCACCAACATGATCCCAATGAAATAACCTAAGAGGATGTCCAAACTGCACAACAAGATCCAAATTTTCACAAATTCATGGAAAAAGTCTTGGAACAAGACATGGAAAAATACCTCTTGATGCTAGCAGAATTAGGTACAAAATTTCCAAAAGATTTTAACATTAATTGATTAAAGGAAACACCTAGAACAATTGAAACTGAACCACACAACATGCAAGACACAAATCAAGTGGCTACCCTAACATGTCAAATTCAAACTTTACAACAACAAATTAGGACATGCAAAAGGGAACCACAAAGAGGTATTCATTACAGGACATTTGTCCTTATCCTTTTCATCCAAGTGTAGACATGATACCCTTCCCTAGACATTGTGAATTCCACTAATATGACAAGTAGAATGGAAAAACAAATCCAATTGACCATGTGAGGGAATTCAGAACCATGAGATTAGAGTTTGCACAAGAGGATACTTACCTAATGAGGTTATTTTCAAGGAGCTTAGGAGGTCACTGTATGGAATGGTTCTCCAAATTACAACTAGGGATTTGATCCTTTGAAGAACTAGTCAACAGATTTATCTCACAATTCTCCTTCAATATTCAACATGAAGTAACCATAAAAGATCTGTACAACATGAAACAAAAGAAGGGTGAGACATTCCTGTCATTTCTACAACGTTGGTGAAATTTTATTCGCTAGATATCCTCGATCTATACCTAAAGAGGAAAAGATGGAATTATTTATTGACAACTTAATTGATGACATGAGTTATAGATTGGAACTACAATGTCCCCCGACATTTGAAAAAGTGATTGAGAATGGGATTAAAATCGAAGAATACTTGGTTAAAAGAGGAGTGATTAAACATTACAATGATACATCAACCAATAAAAATTCCTCAAATCACTATGGCAACAATGATAAACCTAAATTTTGAAAAAAATATAGAAATACTAGAAACAATGATGCTACAACTGACACACAAAATACGAAACTAGTATTCAATTTGACAACAATGACTGTAAAGATGAATCAAAATGATAATCAGAACAACAATCATGGTACCACTCAAAAAACAACCCAAACAATGGAGAATCTCGACCACCATCATATCAAAGACAATCCAATCGACGGAGATTTACACCATTGGGACAAACATTGGAATCAACAATGAGAGAGCTTATTGCAAATAGAATTATTACCCTACTAGAAGCAAGAAATTGGGAGCCGAAAGTGAAAACATCTTGGTGGAATGATGCTAACTATTGCAACTTTCATAAAAATAAAGGACATAAAACAAATGATTGTATGCAATTAAAACATTTGATACAAGACTTGATTGACAACAAGAAGGTGGTTGTTGAAGGACATCAAACAAACAATGACCACACTGTGTTTACAAATCCTTTACCCAACTATGAAAAGGGAGAATCTTCTTCAAATATTAAAGAAAAAAGTATAAACTATATTTATGACAACACCATTCATTGAATTTCTGAGGGTGAGAAAAATAATGCCATTGACAATCAAACATATAACATTAGCATCAATGACATTGTATCCCTGAACGTGATCCCAAACATAAACACATCTGAAAACCAAATAAATGTCATAAAAATCAGGGAAACACAAGACTATCAATCGATTAATGTAACGACAAGAGGGCAATCCAAAGTGATACTAAAAGGAGTTTCATCTAAAACCACTACTCCCCCTTCAAATCAATATAGCATAGTGGATCAACTACAAAAGATACCAACACAAATATCCATATTGGAACTTCTTAAAATTTCACCATCACATAAGGAGGTTCTGGAACAGGCTCTAGTGGCCACTACGGTACCCAATAATCTAGATGTCTGTCAATTTCAAGCTATGGTGGGACATCTGACCACACCTCATTGTCTGTCATTCTTTGAAAAAGATGATGTGTCAGTAAATCATCCACACAATGCAACCCTTCATATAGAATTTTTAATCCATAAACATCGTGTCAAACATGTCTTAATAGATGGTGGAGTTGGATTAAATATTTGTACTTTAAAACTAATTCGTGCACTAGGTTATACTGACAACACCATGATACTAAAAGAAAGATCACGATAAAAGCATATGATGAAGAAGAAAGGTATTCCAAGGGGTTGATTGTGTTACCAATTCAAGTGGGACCGTTTGTAAAAAACATAGTTTTCCAAGTGTTAGAGAAAGAACTAACATATAACATACTCTTGGGACGTCCATAGATTCATGAAATGCAAGCAATACCCTCAACTTATCATTAATGTTTAAAGTTTCCTGTTAATGGACAAGAAGTTACTATTTCAGCTAATTACAACAATCCCCAATATTGTAACACGCTTAAAATGACACAAGACACTTTTTTGCCCCATAATGGGGAAGCAAGTACATCAAGTTCATCCAA